>JAWWEW010000166.1:33976814-33987799 GCA_035583185.1 Anabacerthia variegaticeps
CTGAGATCCCCCCTGACCCTGCCCTGACACAGCTCCAGCCCTTCCCTGGGTGCTGTCCCTGGTCCCCACAGAGCAGACAAACACTTTTTATTTATATCAAAACAGTATGGAGAAAAATCTGCTCTTCCAAGACGTTCAAGCCAAATCAATCTCAAGCAGATCCAGTATTACATGGTGCATCTTACTGAACTCTGGAGTCCTGATGTCCTGTGTGAACCCCCTGGAGGGCACCAGCAGTTGCCCAAATGTCCATTTCTCCAGGTTCCTATTGCTAACACACACACACACCGAGCACGCAGTGCTGGAAGACAGCAGGGTCTCTGAAGGCCCAGCCTGAAATCTTTAGCAAACCCCATGTGTGTTTCATTCATTTCAATAGGAAGCGCCGTGGGACTCGTGAGATTCCATTCATTTTTCCGAGCGGTTGTACCGAACGTGTCTGATTAAACACGGCACGCGGGCGCTGCGAAGGAAGTTTCCTCTCGCAGCAAACCACGCAATTTAATACCACTCAGGCAATGTGTAGAGAACTGCCTTAATTGGGATATTCCTTTCCGTGGGTGATGCTGGGTTGTGTTTTATGACTGGGGAGAAAGGCCCCGCTGTGGAGTCGTGTAAACACTGTGTGTCTAGTTGCTGTACACCAGTAAATAGTGGCGGAACCGCTGATTTTAGATGTTCAATTTAAACACATACCCAGCTACCTCTCCTCCTCTAAATCAACAGTTTCCCTCCAGAGTGATGTCAATAGACTGCTGCACATGGTACTTTCTTTTTTTTAATAATATCTTCATTTTAATGTGGATATTGCCTTTTCACCTGGGAGCAGGGCTCTATTGAAATTCTAATGGGAGAGTGTATTCTTTAACATGAGAATACCGAGGGCCTGCGTAGACACGGAGCAGAATGAGAGATGGAGCATTAACTGGTTTTTCTCCCTCCAGAAGAGGGGCCTATGTGGGTCAGACTCGCAGGGTTTTTTCCTTCTTATTTTGCCTCAGTTTCATAGCAACAATAATTTTAAACTTTATATTCAGCGGAGGCAAAAGGAATCCAAATGCACCTGAATTGCTGTGCTGTACTGTACGAGGGAATTTAATTAAGAATATACACATTAGAATTTCAGTGGGAGCGCCTATTTAATGTTACTTTATTAAGCCTTCTATCAAACCCTTTTTTATGTATATCAGTTGATATACAATTAATCTGCTCTCTTGTGAGAAAAAAATAGCACCTGAGGTGGATGAAAAGTGTCAGATTATAATAATTATAAGCAGCTGTTCACTTGGAATCACCTCTGGCCTACATGGGGGATGCTGTGAGCTACCACTTCTCACAACAGACCACCTCATTAGACTTGACCTTCCCAGCTGGGTATTTCATTTGTGTTTTTTTAATGGGTTTGTATACTGCAAATCGCAGCCCCTCGCCAGGGCTGGCTCTTTGTTGCTGTAACAAAAGGCAGTGATGCAACTTTAAAAAAATTGCTGCTACTGTACGTCGGCGCGATGCCGTGGGCAGGGTGGGTGACTCCCCGGGACGGGACTGGTGATGCAGAGCACATCAATGTCTTGTTGGGATAGGTACGTTTTCCCTAATTTCCAGGCAGTTCTCTTCTTCTCAGTCTTCAAAGGTTAAAGAAATGAATGTTGGTGCTGCTCTTCTTGCTCAGCACCCCAAACTCCAGCGCCAACCAGCATGTCCAAACCAGAGAACGGCATCCATGGTGGAAAACATCTCACTCCCAGGTTTGCAAGGGGCAAACCTGCACTCCAGTTTGGTCCAAACTGGAGACCAGCTCAAGAGAAAATGTATCTGTGCACGTTTCCACATGTGAGTGGATATGGAAACGGCATTCTCACAAATGTGTTCCATGCGCCACATATATACATGCACATGTACATATAAAATTAAGAGATTAAAAAAGCTTCTGAACAATATATCTGGTTTCTTTTCCCCTTCCATTTATGTTTGTAATAAACTCACTCTCATACAATTAGCCTCAATTGTTTTTATATCTTCTGAGGCAATAATATAGGCAGCCTGGGGAATACAGTAGTAATCCGTATACCTGTGTTCATTTACCCAAATCACTATGGTTACAGCCAGGGCAAATTGTTTACTGTGAGAATCTTTGGAGCCCCTTTCCAGATACTAATGACCTTTCTGTTCATCCAATAACATCAACAAACCAGGGAGGCTGCCCACACCATTAAAGCCAATTGCCTCTCAAGTTACTGAGGGAGTTGTGCTTTTCCTCATTTATTTTCTCTCATCTGATGTAACTCACATGCCACTTTCTTGTCTTTAAAGAAGGGGAAAAACTGTGGATTATTGATTTGCTTCTGAACAGAAGACCAACCTAAAAGCCCCAATGAATTGTCACTCATTATTGAAATTACTGAACACTAATTAAACTGGCAGCTCAAATCCCAGCAGGCCACGCTCATCTGAAGCTGAAATTCAGACACTTGGACAGTGGAAGAGAGAAAGCGTTAGCAACCACCAGGATTGTAATAAGCTTTGCATTAATTTTTGTTTCTTAAAGGCACATGCAGGGTTTGGCAGAGAACAGACAACACGCTACCTGGACTCAGGTTGGGTTTGCAAGGCATTTTTCCTCCATCCCTTCGGGAAGGCATCACTTCACAGGGGAATTCTGTGTTTCCTAAATGGTTGTTCCTGACCCCACACACCACAGGGCAGCACTGGAGTGCTACAGGGTGACTCAAAGACTGGTGTTGGTGATGCTGGCAAAGGGTTGAGCATTTAAAATGAGTGGCAGAGAGGAAACTGAGTCAGGCAATACAAAGCCACACGGCCACAATGCTGCCTGAGCAATAATAAATGCTAAAGATCATCTAGAATTCATAGAGCCCAATTTATAAAGAAACATCTTTGGCCCATTTTCACAGGGTGTTCAAACTCTGTATAAATTATGCATGCCCACAGTTAATCAACCTCAATTTTTCTTCCTTGCCTGAGAAGTAACCCTTCATTTGTTCAACTTCAAAGAGGGCAGAGCAAGCACAGAGAGGGCTGGGCTAAGTATTCAATTTGCACTTGGTGGTTGTGAACAGGACTTTGTGCTGGTAGTGAGGGAAATGAAGGAGGGAACTGGCCTCAGTCATCCTGTAGGTCCCTCTTGGTATTATAACCCATGCTATAGAACCCCCAAAATGCAGGGGGAAAACCAACCCCAGGTTCTTGTGAGAAATGTTGGATCTTGGCTAGCTCTGACCTGGTTTATAGAATTGTGGCTCCTGCTGTCAGAGGGACATGCCCAGATCCAGCTCTGCACTGAAAGTGCCCTTTATAAATATGGTTTCCCATGTATGTTCATCTCCTGCCAGAATAGGTTTGGAAGAAACCACAAAACAATTTTGACTCTTCTCTCTATATACACTGAATTTCCCAGCAGTTGGTCCTTGGGACGCGACTGGCAGAAGGTTTCCGAGTGAGAGCTGGAGAGAAAAATCTTTTAGACAAATATCACTCCGGATGAAACACTTTGCATGTTTCTGCAGCAGAGCAGGGCCCCTTTTCATCTGACAGCCACAAAAATTGACTCTTGCTGCCGACGCTGGAGGCTGGAATTGTTTCAAAAGTTTTGCAGGGAGCAGATCTGCGTGATGCAGGCACCACGAGGTCCTTCCAGCAGTGGAGGGGTTTTGGAAAGTTTAAGGAAAAGTATTAATTATTTAATTCCTCTAATAAAAAATTAATTGAATTTTAGAACAAAAGAACGTGAGAACATCACCCTTCTATATTTAGGCGTGGAAACCAAGCTGTGGGTGGGGACTTGGGAAAGAAGGTAATGAAAATGCAAATGTTCCACTATATTCTGCTTAGGCTGACAGCATCTCTTGTGCCTTTGAGTTCATCCCATGTCAACACCATGTAACCTAAGGGGATTGGAGCAACAGTGACCTTAATGTGGGGAACTCCTGCATGGATTCCAGGATGATGTGCATGTCCACCCTTTTTTGATGTCCACTGCCACAGGCCAATGCAAAGCTAAAGGCACCTGTGTGAAAAGATGACTTGTTCAGAAGTGGGATTTTAAATGAAGCCTGTCTATAGGTTTGCCCCAACCTAATTTCTGTGTCACCTTGACTAGGCAGGGGATGGTTGGGGATGGTGTGGCATGGCAGAATAGTGCAGATATATCCCCACTCCAGCATTTCAGAGCTCAAGAAGCTTTTGGACAATACTCTCAGGTGTGATTTTGGGGTTGTCCTGTGCAGAGCCAGGAGCTGCACTCAATAACCCCTGTGGGTCCCTCCCAGCTCAAGATATCCTATGATTTTATGCTGCCTCTGGACCCAATCCCATAAGAACATCCCCAAATGTCACATACCCAAATGCCACTTCATTTTGAGCAGCTGCACAGCCCAGCCACGTGTCTAAAGCTCTGGGCCATCCCCAGCCACGTGTGGGCACCAGGAGGGACCTGTCCTGGGGGCAGCTTCTTGCAGCAAACGGAGCCAATTAACGATTGCATATTCAACAGCTTCCAAAACCTGCCCCAAGTCCTTAAAACAGAGCTCACCCAGCACTTCCTGAGGCTGCTGAGATGAATTGCAGCCCCTGCAGTGGCACAGAGACAGGGCTGAGCATTTCTAATGGCTGTGCTGGGGCTGTTAAATGCTGCCATTTTATTGTACTTGGGGGGAGTGCTTTAACGAGGCTGCTACCAACAAACACCACAATATTTCCAGGCGTCTCTTTTGCAAGTCACGGTCAAGAGGAAAATAATTTCCATATGCTGGCCTTGTGTCCTGACTTTTATAGGGGTCAGAGGGATATTTATTCCCCAGAGCAATGCTTGGTTTTCCTAAAAAAAAAATAAATATATATATAGAAAAAAAGTCATGCTCCATGTTTTTGTCAAAACTTGGAGTTAAACCAAGAATTGGTGATTTGATTCTAATCTTAAGCAAAAATTGGGACAAGTTCACATTTATTTATTTAAAACACCCTCTGTAGCTTTAGTAGAAATGGTTAGGGCACAATGCAATCCTCCTCCATACACGAAGCATCTTTTTAATATGCCCTATCATGAAATTAATTGGACATTAAATAGCAGGAGAAAGACATATAATAAAACCTGCAGTTATCACAGTTCCCAGTGTGACAATACCCAAAGGTTTGAAGGTTTAGTTAAGCTCCAAAAGTTTAAATACTTTTCCAAACCTCGTTGGGCTAGAAATGAGCAGGCTTTCTCCTCAGCATTCCCAGTATTCCTGGGTTTGGCCATGGCTACACAGACTGTCAGAAAAGCCTTTGTTCCAAACCTCCACTAATCCCACTTGTGTCAAAACTGAGGAAATGCAGTGCTGGTGCACCAGCAGCGCAGAGAGAAAGTTAATCATTTGGATTTTTTCAGAAAAAAAAAAACAACAGAAAAAAATGGAGTTTGGAATTATTCCTATCCAAAATGTACCCTGTCCTGATTAGACTTCAGAAGAACAAGATTAAGAAATCCTATTTGAAAAACTGGGAAAGCTCTTTCCAAAGCTTAGGCATGCCAGCTGTGACTGAGGACTTGAAAATCTTGAGCAGAAAGTGTCTTTTTCAGCAAGAATCAAAGCTTCTTAAGTTCATTTTTTTTTCCTTAAGACTCTTTGGACAGCTGTAATTTGGTTCCTCTGTGTGTAAACCAAGCGAGTCCAAAGTGTAACAGGATGCTGAAATGATACCGAAGGCCTCTTGGAAATTAAAGTTAGATGCCTTGGTTTCCTTGCAGAATCCATGCCCTGGCTGCCTCGGGAATTCCAGCAATCCAGGCTGCCTCCCATCCTGCTGCCACGTGTGTGGGGAGTGTTGGATGGACGGGGGGTGATGAGGGTTCACCCCCATGGGGTGGCTGGAGGGCAGCAGGTAGGGAAGGTTGGTCACCCACAGCTCTGGGGTGCCCAAAGCACCTCTCCAAAAAGCAAAATTCCTGTGGGAAAATTCTCTGTTTAAAAAAGGAAAAAAAAATTCCTTTTTTTGTTTTTACCAAACCTCAAACTTCAAGACCAGGTAGACACATAAATTAGTTGTGGACCTAATCTTTTCTTAAAATACCTTCAGAGGCAACAAAATCATCCATTTTTGCATTTTTCTGTGAGGGTTTTGCTTCTGGGTTTTACTAACATTTCCAAACTTTTGTGTGATGTGTGACTGACTGTTCCTTCCCTTCCCAAACTCTTGTGTGGCACAGCAGACGGAGTCCAGGCTGGGAGCAAAACCCTTCCTTTGGCACCACCACAGTTGTGTGACAATATGGCTCTTCCTTGACTTTATTTTTTGACTTCCTGTGAGAATTAAAGAGACTGAAATGAGCTTAGTTTGGGAGCAGAGGGAAAAACATCTTCATTGTCTGCCCAGAGAGTGCAGTTTGGAGCTGTCACCTCCACCGGACCTCTCATGGTGCAGAGGCAAAGAAAAGGTGTTGCGAAGGTATGGAAACTTTTTCAGATCCCATTTTTTAGAGCTGATAGAAAGGGACATCACCAATTGTCTCTCTTTTTTTTTTTTTTCTTTCATATTTCAGAGCAATTTTGGGGATTTCTTTTCCCCCTCAAAATAGATGTCTGAGCATAACATTGAATTTCCTGATGGGGCCCTGAGCAACCTGATTTAGTGGGTGCCACCCCTGCCCATGGCAGAGGTTTGGAATGAGATGATCTACAAGGTCCCTTCCAACCCAAGCCATTCCATGATTCATGGTCCAGCTGGAAGTGTCATGTGCAGGGCAGGAGCCTGACAAGTCTGTGACAGCTGTGAGGCTGAATATCCCCAGAATTTAAAATGAGATTTAATATTAATCAAAAAATTAAGTCAGATGTGGTGAAAAATCCTGAAGTCCAAGACCAAATCAGAAATTGTGCTTGGAATAGTAGCAACACTACTCTGAATCCCCACATTCCTCCTCTTTTATTTTATTTTTTTTGAATATATGTATTTATTAAGTCCCAAATTGTTTCAAATGTTTTGCTCCCTCTATTCTGACCTTTTTCAGTGCCTTTTTCTAGACAAGAGGTGTCAGGCAAGGACCACCTCAAAGAATGCTGTGGTTTGAGTCAAAGGCTGATCCTGATGTTAAATGAAGGAGAACTTCCTCTTCCAGCTGAACAAAAGGAAACTGCCAAATACTTGCCAATCCAGAAGCAGAATTGCAAAGATTAATTTTAAATGCTCCTCCAGCTACTTCTTAAAACTGGTTCGGCTTGAGCCTGAAGAGGCAGCTCTTTAAGCACTTGAAAGAGACTAAAGGCTCAAGCCTAATCTCAGACACTCCAATGCCTGTCACCAGGTATCTCCCAAAATCCATGATTGCACTTGCACATGCATGCCCAGCAGTGCATTTTCCAAGACACACAGAGATGCAAACCCACGGATTAGAGATTAGAAATGAGCTGCCACTGTTGAACTGAAATTTAGGTTGTTTTGGTTTTTTTTGTCGTGACCTTCCAAAGGAGCCCTAATTGTTTGGTTTCAGTGTTGTGGAAGATACTGAGTTTCTAAACGTTTGGTGAATCTCATGCATGTTAATTCTTAAAAATAACTCTTTCATTTTTTGTTACAATTGATTGATTTTTCTCTGACTCTACAAATACATGTTGGAGCTTAGGAATTTAAACCACTTGTGAAATCTTACAGGACTGAGCTGCTAAATTTGCCAGCTTTCATTAGGGAAGGTGGGAAAGGTGGATATCCATGAGCTGGGTGAAGTTTCTCTACACAGCTCCAATAGTCCCTGTGTACTCACCCCTGACACATCCAAAGTTAAAACATAATGTGAAACCTGGGTTTGGTTAATACTAGAACTGAGTTTTGCATCATCTGGAGGTTAAAAAATGAGCTTTTCCATCTCAGAGTGATGAATGAATGAACTGCTGGGACTTCTTCCCACAGTGGTGGATTTTCTGTAGGAGGAGTAAAGCTTTTGGAGATCCTGTAAATGACACAAGTGCCTTTTCATGCCCTCCCCTGGTTGGCCTGAGGACAGTAGGAATCCATAGTTTAAATGGGAAGGTTCATTCTTCTGTGCTTCTTATCCCTCAGCTCAGTGTCTCAGGTGTGATGTTGAAACATATTTGCAGAGAACCAGCCTACCTGAATAATTATTGTTTTGCCAACTTGCCTCAATGCTTTACCCATTCACATAATAAAGACATTTCTGGTAACATCCTGCCCATGATTCCAGGCAGGCAGCAGGTTTATCAGGAGTTCAGGAAGCACATCTCATCCCTGATCCTGGGGTAAGGTAACTCTCTGAATTTTGTCAGGATGGGAGACAAGAGAAGGGATTTGTTGGTCCTCTTAGAAACCTCTCATGGTGCCAAGTTGAACCCTTCATGGAAGTGTTCTGGATTCTTGTGTTTCTTGCTTACTTGATGCAACCAAATATTTCTAAAAACCTTTTTATGATCCATTAAGAAATGTGAACTAATAGATCAACACCTTCCTTGTCTGACAAACACTTTGCAAAGTTAACCCATACAGGGAATCACTCCAATTTTTGGGCTAAATGTAAAAGAAGACAAGGTCTTCCATTTTGCCATGAAATCTGGAGTTTGGAGTTTTAAATAAAAGGTTGATTTATTCCCCTGTCCAGTTTTCTTTGCCTGTGATGAGGATGGGAGATTTTGGTTTTACTTGTACATGATGTTTCCCAGATTCCACTTATTGGACAGGAGTGACCACTGGTTTCCTGCTGATGCCTTGCCAAGGGTTTGGTTTCCACACCTAGGAAGATGTGGCATCTCCTTTAGCTAAGAAGGACTATATCAAAAGGAGCTGCATGGAAAACTTTTGGGAATAAGGCAACTGGGGGCTGAAAATCCCAATGAGCAGCCAGTGGCAAAAAGCTGAGGCAGTTTGGGAACACAACCAAAAGGGAAGGATTTCTGAAATCCCCCTTAGAACTCATATTCAAGTCCTTCTCTTCACCACTCTCCCTTCCTTAAGAGTTACACACTTAGCATAAAACATGAAAATTTGAGACAGACTCATGTTGCAGAGAAAGGAGACATCAGGTGAATGTCTAACTCCTGCCCACTGTTCTGTGCTCCCTCAGCTCTTTTGGGGGGATCTGACCAGTTTGAATTCCTTCTTTTCCATCCTCTCCCTCCTTAGATCCAGTGAGCTGAGTGAGGACAAGCAGCACCTCTAAACTGGAGGGTCTCCCACGCCTCCAGCAACAGCAAATGTGCCTCAGTGATTTATTGCAGCCTCAGAGCTTGTGTCATTGTTGTTAGGGGGGTTGTAACTATTTAAACCCCCATTTTCATGTAGCTTGTCCATAAAAATTCACTCTGGGATAGAGACATTCTCAGCAAAGGAATAGTTTACATGAGTGGGGAAAAAAAACATCTCACAGTGTTTTCAGAGGTTTTATGTCATCCTGCTGTAGGTTTTTTGACTCAGTCATTTTGGCTTGTGTGTTTTGCCATGAGGGTCACATAAAAAGGGATTTAAATGGAGAAAAATAAAATCAGGGAAGTATCAGAAAGTATGTAAGAATAAAAGTTGGGTTTAAATGTATATTTATTTATCAATAATCAGAATGTTCCAAAATTTTAATAGCTGACAACATTTTCTGATTATACCTCTGAGAATCTGCATTTTGCCTTGGGTTTAAACACCCCCAAAATGAAGTGACAGGGCACAAATTCAAAGTTGACTGAAGTCTGTATAAACCCCTAGCAAGTGCCTTTCCAAGGATATATCTCTGCATGATGCTACAGTCTGACCTGGGAAAGGTCTTCAAAACCCAGGGCCTCACTCCAGTGTGATAGATAAGGCCATGGGGCTACATCAGTCCTCAGTCTTTGAGAAAGACGCAGCATTCCATCTGGTTCCTGAATTATCCAAGAGCCAGATGAAATTCAGCCCTCTGTGGCCTTTCTTCTCTGGTGGGGATAACAGACATGGTTCGGTACATCCCGTTTTATGCTGATTCAGATTCCTCGAGTGAGGCTGGGAAGGGAGGGAAAGACAATTTCAACCCAAAAGCTGCGTTTTCTTCCCCTGTTCCATCCGAAATGTGGCTGGTAAAAATCAGTTCTGTCACTACCTTTTCAGGCAAGGTGCTAAAATGCTCCATGGCCTGGTCAGAGGGCAACCATCAGATACAGAAAACCACACAAATACTGCCTGCACACCCAAATTTTGGGGTGGTATCCAGTGTCCCTTCTGCTCCTGGCACCACACTACTCACATCACCCACACAGTAGAAGCCAATGGACTAAAAGTGTGTGGTCTTCTCTTAATTATTAATTCTGAGGGTCTCATGGCTAATACAATGATAATGTCATTTATCCACAGTGGAGTGTTTATCACCTGTGTTAAAGGAGTCCCAAAGCTGGATTTATAAGCTGAACCCGTGGAGCCTGGTTGGGAACAAGATCACCCCCAAAATGGGTGTCAGATCAGGGGTGACCTGCTCCTTGCAAGTGCTTTTTGTGTCACATGTGATTGTGAAGGGAAAAAAGCCACTGAAAATGCCAGTGCTTCAGCACAACAAGATAAATCTCACCCTGACAAGTTTTGTTTATAAAATATCCAAAAGCTCCCTAGAAGAAAGGAACGAGTTTGATATTTACTGGGATAACAACAATATTTGTAGTGACAGACAACAAAAATACAAATCACTCAGTTTTCATGGCAGAAACCAGTACAAAACTGACAGGACTGAGAAAAATAATCTGATTCTGGCTTTGCTCACTTTGGAGCCTGCAAATGATATAGGTCCCTGTCAGGGGAAAAAATGGATTATGGATGTGACATAAACCTGGGCTCATCATCTGACCTTTCTGACGTCCCTTCCAGCACTAAAGGGGCTCCAGGAGAGCTGGGGAGGGAATTTTGACAAGGGCCTGGAGGGACAGGACACAGGGAATGGCTTCCCACTGGCAGAGGGCAGGGCTGGATGGGATATTGGGAAGGAATTGGTGGCTGGGAGGGTGGGCAGGCCCTGGCCCAGGTTGGGC
>JAWWEW010000166.1:33992899-34026139 GCA_035583185.1 Anabacerthia variegaticeps
TGAGGTAAAAGGAGGAGTAATTTAATTGTCTAACTCCTTCTGTGCTCGAGAATATCAGACAGATGGGGAGGATAAAACAAGGAGCTCAATAATTAATTTTCATGTTCCTCACTAGTGGGACCTCTTTAATCCCTGTTCCTGTGATTATAGAAAAAGGTTGGATTCTGAAGTTTCACTCATTAGCTACGTGTTGTATGAAAATACCTGTATTTTCAAAAGGAATAGTGACAAGAATGAAAAATTTCCGCTATTAAAAATATCTTGGTGTCAGGGACTTTAGTGAAAGAACAAAAACTCTCTGATTCCCTCAGATAAATAATGAAACAGATGGTTGTTGGGGGGTTAAAGGTCAAACCTTCCCTGTTGACTAAAACACAAGGTTGACTTAAAAGATTTCCCGAAGTTATTCAAGATGCAGCTCGTCCGCCTGTGTCTCCTGCCTCCTAATGAAATGGCCTGCCTTAAAAACACAGGTGGGGGCAGGAACTCCTGCTTTTCCAGGGGCTCATTTCAGGAACACCAACACCCTCTCCAGCTCCAAACCGAGCCTCTGCAAACTGCATCCATAATAAAGCATAGCAGGTAATTAAGTGAACTTGTCCAGGGATATAAGTTATCCAAAAGGCTAAATATTAAGATTTAATGCAATTCCTAAATGACCTGCTCACTTCCCACCTGAAATGGGAGTTGATAAAGTCGCCACGGAAATCTGGGAAGTGCTGAGGAAATGATCAGTGATGTAATTTAGAGCAATGGAAGAAAACAAACAAACTCTGTAGGGTTAAGCCTCGGCATTCATTAGCAGGCTCCTGCTAAAGGAGAGAGGGGCATTTTTAAGGCAGCCCATAGGCCAGCTAAGGAGACAGATGCTCTGACTCGGGCGATTCAACGCAATTTTAGCACAAATTGTCCAATCACTCAAACCCACAAACACTTCGAGGTAATTTTGGTAAATCCCTATTGTGATCTAATTTCTTATTAAGGAGAATAAAGCAGGCTGCCACTGTGATTCATCAGCCCCTTGCACTGCAGAGCGACGGCTGCAGTTCATTTCATGGCCTGCGCTGAAAAAAAATACACTGAAATTTTGGGAATTACCAACAGCAACCTTCCACTACAGATCTACAGGTTTTCTTCTTTCACTAAACAGAATTTAAAGATGGGGGGAAAAAAAATTGCAGCTGAAATCTGAGAAGGCCACTGAGATCAGAGTTGATCTAAGGACCGAATCCAGGAGCACTCTGGAGTAGTTTTCAAGGTTCACAGCAGAGGACATGTCGGGCTTCTGGAAAGGGCATCACGCTGCAGAGCGACAACATGGCACATTAAATGCACTTGGCATTAATTATGGTTGCCTTCCTAAACACAGCCAAATGCCCCTTCCTCATCCAGAGCTAGAAATGCCTCCTAAAACCTTTTGCAGATCATGTCTGCAGGCTCTTGCACCTTGAGAAGTGCCTGCATGGTCAGTTCCCATGAGGGGAAGGTGCAGGTATCTGCTGTGTGGGATCTTGAAGGGTGGCCCACCAGCCTTGAGAAGAGTGGGTGGGGTAAACTCTTTTTATCCTGTGGAATATACTCTTTTTGTCCTGTGGATTATGTAATTATTTCAGTGGAAAATTTCTGCCATGGTGAAAAACAGTTTTCATGAAATGAAAGGAAAAATCATCCTGATTTCCTAGGAGAAAATCAGTCTGGAGGCTGAAAAGTGTTTAGGGCCAAGAACATCCTCCTGAGTGGACAAAGCAGGTCCTCATGTGCAACTCCCCCACTTCCTCTGAGCACTTCCTTCACAGCAGAGCTACTAACTCCAGTCATTATACAGTGGAATGAAGTGTCTTATCCCTGGAAGTGTTCCAGGGCAGGTTGGACAGGGCTTGGAGCAACCTGGGATAGTGGAAGGTGTCCCTGTCCACAGCAGGGACAGGAGCAAGGCACTCTTTCAGGTCCCTTCCAACCCAAGCCAACCTATTTGATGGTGATTTTATGAAGACCAGGGTGGAAAATGCCCTGTGTGAGTGTATCCACATATGCCCATGAGTGTGTGCTCACATTTCCACCTGCTTGCACACCCACCACAGGGCACTTCCCTCCTCCACATCCCTGTGCTGCGTTCCCACATCCTCTCACTGCCACCAACGCCGTTGGGAACGGCCACGCTGCAGCAGCAGCCACAGGAATGCAATAAGTAAGACAAATAACAATCTCCTGCATGGTAATTTACAAATAAAAGTTCATTTTCCTTTAAAGGAGGAGCACAGCCGTGTGTGTGTATGTGCAGAGAGGGAATTCCGTGTCTCCACCACCAAAGGGACGAGGGACGTCGCGCCATAATTTGACCTAATTTTTTTCCAAATACAAAATGACCTGTTATGGCATCCCAGGGAGAATATGAATTAGCCCAGGTCAATAGGAGGTCAAATAGATAGGGTGCTAAAATCCCTTTACTACTTTGTAGTATCTTATGCTAATTCAGTTCCCTTCTCTGTGATAAACAAAGCCAGTTGAAAGTAGAGAGCATCACACAGTGATGGGTCCCAAAGCTACAATTTAATACAAATCTAGTAATTCCATTATACAACACATCCAGTTCATTTAGAGGCAACGAATACTTAAGAAGGTCCAGGATGGAAAAGCCTTAGCTGATACTTTAAAAATATAAATAATCCAGTAAAATTTCATTTGTCACATAAACCTAATAGATATTTATGGTGGGAATGCTGTCTGTCCTTTAAAACCTTGCACAAGTGCATTTCATAGGTCCTAAGTCCCTATATACCAATAATGCAGGGGTTTAGGAATATAATTGTTAGACACAGAAATTAATAATAACAATAAAAAAAATCCTCATTGTCCTCCCTTCACAAAAAGTGATATATATGAATATATAATGAGAATTACTGAGATCTAATAAAGCTGAACCTCTCTAATTTTAACTGGGATGCAGACGGTCTGAGCTTTAGGAGGAGCCTCCCAACTCCCTGTTTTGCAGAGCAGCCAAGGTGAAAGTGCTTTGTAAAATATTGGGTTATTAGGAAATGCTTAAAATTAGGTTTGAGAGTCACACACCTCCAAACAGAAAACAGAAAGAAATTCCTAGGAAAAGAAATATGTCAGAAGATCTGAAGACCTGATCACCTGGCCTAGGTGTTTTCCAGGAGAGCCCTTAGGGCAGCAAAACCCCAGAAAACTTTTCTGAATAAATAAAAATTGCTGAATTTCTGTTTGTTGAACCCAGGTGTGGTGCTGGTTATATGGCAGAGAGGGAGAGAAACTGCAGAGCAGCACAGGGAAAGGGGCACGAGGAGAAGAAAGGAGGAATGGAGAGAAAGGAAGAGAAAAGGAGAAAGGAGCAGAACTCAAACCATGCCAGCTCTGTGGTGTGTTGTATCATAGAATCACAGAATGGCTTGGGGTGGAAGGGAACCTAAATATTATTCCATTCCACCCCTGCCGTGGGCAGGAACACCTTCCACCAGCCCAGGTTGCTCCAAGCCCCATCCAACCTGTCCTTGGACACTTCCAGGAATGGGGCAGCCACAGCTTCTCTGGGCACCCTGTGCCAGGGCCTGCCCACCCTCAAGAGAAGGATTTTTTTTCTAATATCCAACCCAAACCTACTCTCTGTCAGTGTGAAGCCATTCCCCCTGTTCTGTCACTCCAGGCCCTTGTAAATGGTCCTTCTCCATCTCTTTTGCAGCTCCCAGAAATGGATGCAGAACTCCGGGTGGGGTCTCACCACAGCAGGGTAGTGGGGCAGAGATTAGAGTTACAACCCTGTATCCAATGCTGGATTCTGTTATTATCCACTGTTAGCTTCTGGAGGTGCAAGGAAGAGAAGAAATGATCCCTTTAAGGCCATGGAAGAGGCAGCTGAAAGCAGCAGTTGTTAAGTGGCCAGGCTCAGGGAGCACAATGCTCTTTGGGACTGGGATATGGAAAGCAGACGTTTGTCAGACTCCTTGGCTTTGAGAATTTAGTGAGCTTGTCTGACATAAATTACCAAGGATTAACAGCAAAAAGTGAGGTGGTTATTCAACTTCAGGCCTCCAACCCAGGTGTCTAAATCAGAGACATGAGCTTCCTACAGCCTGTCAAGGACGTTTCGTGGAGGGAGTCTGTGCCCTCTTCCACTTCCCTGCCTATTGATGCTTTTTCAGCCTGAAGGGGATTTATCCTTCTGCTTGTTGTTTCTCTCAATTTCAGCAACTTCTACCCATGGCTGGGTGTAAAATTTCCTGTCTTCCAGAGTTTTGCTTTGGATTCCAGGTTCCAGTCTGGATGTCCAAGAAGATCCTTCCAGCTGAGATTAGGGCACAGCTGGGAGAACAAGAAGAGATCCTTCCCTGCTTATTTGAAGGTTTGGGAGATATGCCTGTGGCTCATTAAGAGAGAGAAGAGAATTGAAGAGGAGCTGGGAGAGGAGGCTGGACTTCCTTTGGCCAGGCTACAGGGAGGTGCAGCATTCCAGCCCTGTTCTCCCAGCTCAGAGCAGGGTGGCAGCAGGGTTTGGTCAGTGCTGGTGTGGTCTGCTTCGAGTTCAGGAGGAGTTTTGGCCCTGGGAGCAGGAAACCTTCTGGCTGTGCCTGGGAGAGGTCAGCACAGGTGGGGGGTGAATGGCACTGCACCATCCTGGCAGGATGGGAGTCCTGGGAATCGTTTTGCAGCTTGGAGGAAAATGTGCTGCCTCTGAATGGACTTTTTTTCCTCTCTACTTGACATCCTCTTTCCAGGTGAGTGCCAGTGACCTTTTCACACGTCCTCTATGAACTCCTGTTCTCCAGACCTGCTTTGTGAAGCACTGCAGGCTGCAAGAGAGCTGGTGAGTCAATACATCACTCATGTCAGATGCCAGTTGTTTTTTCCTTAATTACATCATCATTTAGATAAGATGTGCTTTTTTGGAGGGGCAATAACACTTTTTTAATGAACTCAAAGCTCTGGTGTGATTAACAGTTTTTAGAAAGTCTTGCTTAGTGAAAAGGTTGTAAACTCTTGTCTTTCTTTGGTGCTGCCCATGAAAAGAAGCAGCACTCAGGTGCAGACTACTGAAGCTGAATGTGTTTCCTGGAGCTATAAAGGAAATGTTTAATCTCTCAGTTCTCCTGTTTTGAGTAGCAGTGCTCTGTTTACAGCACAGATATGCATGGGAGAACTCCTGAGTTGTGTTATAAACTATGTTCCTGATTTGGGGGGAGGGGGAAGTGTTTGCTTCAAGAAAAGCACTTTGTAAGTTAGAGATGAATTTTATCTTTTAATAGACCCCACTGTATTTCAATAATGCTTCCTATACATGATTCTTGTTTTGCTCTGTGGCCTCAGAAAATGCAGTCCAGTTCTGAATGCATACAAGGATTAAAGACAAGTTCAGAGAATTTCAGCATTGCATGTTCTTCACTCTCACTAATTTCTTTGTCCAGCCAATGAGAACATTAATTTATGGTTTATCTGCAGTTTTTTTGGCTTTTATCAGTTACCAGAGGAAACCCATGATGGAAAAATACTCTGATTTCATGGGGTATGCATTAAGATACACAGTTGACCTGATCCCTTTTAAAAAAAAGTTGCAATTATGAGAACTGAAAAGCTTTCTGGCTGTTTTACTCCAAAGAGAGACAACTGTGAGTGACTTGTGTCAGGGCACTGAGTGGGCAACAGATCTTGACTAATCTAGTCATGTTCATATTTTCTACATTGCTGACTGTGTGGATTTTTATACTGTGGAGTGTTGTAAAAATTAATTTCATGCCTGTCATCAAAACCACTTTGGAAAAGTGAATGATGCAGCAGGGATGTATCTCACGGTGGCACTGGGAGTGCTGGGTGACCATCATTGTGTTGGGTAATATTGCTGGAGGCTTTGAGAAGAACACACAGCTGTGATTGTCCTCTCCCTTCTGAGCAATATTCCAAGAACTCTGAGTTGGCCACTGGTCCTTTTATCAGTTCTTGTTGCATCACCAAGCAAAATCACAGGAGGTTCTGAGTGAAAACATGCTGAAGCTAAAATGTTTCCCAAGTGAGATGGATGCATTCAGGTACCACTTAAAATGATGCTTGCCCCCTCTGTGCTCCCTTGCATTGAAAGGAGGTTTGGCTGTAGGGCAGGAGCAAACAGGAGTTCATTCACTGTGTTGAGTACAGACTGGAGAGGTTAGTCCTGGCAACAAGGCCACATGAGGGGAATAATGTGTAAATTATTAGTCTCCTAGTCCAGTGCCCTTTTGGTGTGTATTGCAAGGTAGAAGTCCTGCATGAGCCTCCTGCTTCCTGAGCAACTTCCAGAGTTCAGCTGAACTTGGGCACCTAAAGAAAGGGCAGCCAGAAAGAATTTTTTATTTGTTTTGTGGTTTGTTTGTTTATTTGCTTTTTAAGTTGACACATTCTTGGTCCTGTGTTCCTGCAAACCCAGGCAAGCATTATTTATTTCTGTAGACCCTTAAACTGGGCTCACATTGGTGAGATCCAATGAGGTCCTGCACCCCTCCCATCACTGAAGTCTATGGGAAAAACAAGCCATTCCTTTACCTGCATGATAATTAGGACCTTACATGGCAAGAGGATAAAACCAGCCAGTTAAAAGTTTAGTATCTTGTTCCACCAAGCATTTCTTGCAGTCTCTCACCAAACCATGCCCCCACATCGAGGGCTCAGCAGCCTGTGTGGGAAAAGAACACAGAACACAGGGCAGGCTGTTCCCACAGCTCACAGGAGTCTTTCCTTAGGTTTAACTCTTCCAGGAGCAGCAGTCAGCACCTGAGAGTAGGCCAGATGCAGCCCAACATCTGTCCTGGTGTCTTTGCGTTCAAGAAGAACTATCATGTTATTCCAGCACTTCTTCAGTCTCCACATAAAATTTGTTTGTTCTTTCCTAAATGTGTCTTTTTACCTATTTTTTCCTCTCCTGACAGTCTTGCTTAGAAAAAGGCAAGGAGGGGAAAAAAAAAAAAAGAGTTGGTACAGAGCATTTATTTAAGCTTGAAATGCTGTCTTGGTCTGGAAAAACAAGCCTTTCCTGATTTCCTTGCTTTCTGCATAAGACTTTAACGAGTCACATCTGGTGGTTCTTCATGTCATGTTACATTATGAATCTTTATGGGCAATTAACTGGTTGGGTATGAAAACACCCACACTGGTAATGGGTCAATGGGCACATCCAGTTTAAGAATTCAGCTCAAATTGTTAAGTCTGTCTGCAAAGGAAAAGCTGAGTATTTCCATTCTGATGAATTCGAGGAGACAGTGGTAGGGCACAGAGTAAACACAAAACTTTCTCCAGTGAATAAATATTGACTGGTGGAAATTGTTTGGTGTTCTGTCCTCCTCTTCTTGTACTTTAAGCAAATGGCAATAAGCAAATAGCTACTTCTACATAATTACTTGTTTTGGCCATGAAAATAATTGAGATGATAAGTTACTTGAACTGTTCTTGGGTTTAAAACTATTAATTAGTGGATTAAAATATATATATATATATATGTGTGTAACCCACTTATTTCCAGATCTACCAGGAGTTGTGCAGCCAAAAAATCTCATCAGCCCTTGAGGATTGGGGCTGGGTCAGAGTCATTCCTCAGGGTCTGCTCCTTTTTCCTGCTCCCCTTCCCCCTGGAGCTGTACAAGTGAATGTGTTTCCCTAGCTGTTTTCAGCCCTGATTTCTGAACCTCACCACACATTGGTGTTGATTTGTACCTCCAGCAGTCCTGGGAAGGGCAGGAGAAGCCAAGTGTGGTGTTTTCCACCTTAGGCTTATTTCTCATCTGTGATCAAGGCAGATCTAGCTGGTGGTTACCCAGGTGCAGTGACTGCTTGTAGCATCAGCCCATAATTCCTGCAACACAAAGCACCAGGAGTAGGTTCCTTGCCCTTGTCCATGTAGTGTGGGAATTCCTTGTCCCAAGTCCTCTCTGCTGGTGGTGGGGGAAAGGGTTTACCATGAAGGTTGGTGGTGCAAAGCAGGACTTTAATTACAGCACCAGTATGTTAATTAAATGACATCCTCATGAATTGAAGGCCCTGAGTTAAAGCAGAAAATGTTCTTTAAGATAAAGCATGTTGAGCTAAAGGGCTGGGCAGCCCTGTGTGCCCAGGGCTCTGCTCCTCACCAGAGCTGGGAATGCCGGAAGCAAAACCCAACATTGTGAAACCAGATCAGGTCTGAACTTTCTGCTCCAAAAAAGTAACAGCTCTAGTTTTTACATGAATTTTTAATTTTAGATGACACCTTTGACTGCAAGTGACAGTGGAGCAGATAATTTCTGTAATTACAGCAACAGTTGTCAAGGAAGGAAAGGATCTCTCCAAAGCATATAAAACATGAAATGGGTTTGATCTGGCTGAACTCTGTGGCCAGAGCTGCAGGAACCTTCTGCCTCAGTCAGGATATAAACCTGGTAATGCCTTAGCTGAGGTGCTAAAAAGCCACGAGATTGCTCTTTCCCTGCACTTCAGGTGAAGTAAAGCAATAAATGGAATGGAAAAAAAAGGAACTTCAAACGAGTCTGAGAAGGCTTGGCCACCCCACTAAGAGCAGAAATGCTAATGTGGGGCTGGACAGCAGCAGATGGGGCGTTTAACATGTCAGAACAATTCCATGCAAAGGATTGGGAGTTACCTTTGCTGTGCCTGTGCTGAATTCTGTGCAGGAAGGCTGCAAGAGTTGTGCCCTGAACATGAGCTCGGTCTCCCTCCCTGCCCTGCTCTCCAGTCACACCTTGGCCAGAAATGCCTTCTCAACCTGCTCCCAGGTTTTGTTCCTGGAGCAAATTGTCCTCACACTAATAAATGTTCTTGCTGTACTGAGATGATGTACACTTTGTTTTAGAAAATGTTATGGGTGACACATAAACATCAGGTGTTTGTTTATTTTTTTTTTAAATGAATACACAAAGCAATATGTAGAAAAAAACAAGAAGCAACCAATAGGTATCTACAAGCCAGGACTGAAGAAATGCATTTCTGAAAAGGAAATTTCCTGCAGTGGTTTGATAATGTTGCAAAGAACAAATTCTCTCTAAGTACACTGTATGAGGGAAATAATCTTGGGGACAGTAATTTGTACGCACTTGAGAAGTTGGTAATGATCTGAAAAGCCTGTTTTGGATAAACAGTAGATTTTTTTCTCCTACTTAAAAATGTAAAATCAAATGCAGTTTTTTTTGTGTGTGTGTTGCTTATATGAAGATCACAGCTAATTAGCCTTAGTTAAGTAAAACACATCCTTTGAAAATTGGAGACAAGTTCCTTTGCCCTCTGAAGAATTGTCTGTTATTTACATTGTTAATATTAATATCCTGCAGCCTCTAAACTCGGAGTCGGTGTCATTGGAGACAGACTCCAACAAACAACTCAGGCCTCCAGTAAAGTAGTGACTTTTAGGTATTTTTTGCTTTTGTTTTCCTATGAGTTGCAATAACTAGTGATGACTGGAGCCTGCTGCTCTTAAGGTGAGATCCAGATTCAAGCTGCAAACCTCTGGAATCTTAATTTATACCTTGCCCAGCAAGTGTTCTTTGCCACTGGAGTGTGAGGTCCCAGAGCAAGGGAAGCTGCTTCGCTGGGTCTGGTGGGAGCTGCAGGGGCTGTAACTTGGGGAAGCAGCTGGGTTTGGGGGGTTTTGAGGAGATGAGGTGCTCCTCTGGGGATGCTCTGGGTTTCCCAGGCTGGAAGGGGTGCCAGGGCACAGAGAGAAGTGTTGTGGGTGCCTGGAGGTGGGTGATGTTCCCCAGCTTGTGTTGGGAGTCAGTGATGAGATCTACTCTGGTCATCTCCCCTCTGCTCCTGCTTCATCAGTTCTCTGCAGAAGAGGGAGGGAGGGAAAGAAAAATCTCATTGAATCATGGAATGGTTTGGGTTGGAAGGGACCTCAAAGATCATCTTGTTGTAACTGACTGGAAAATCTTCATGGAAGAATGGCAGGAAGCTCCAGAAGGAGCAAGTCCTGAAAGTATAGAAATGTAAGTGATCTGGAGTGTACTTTCAAACCTGATGGAATTTTTTCCTGTTTTGGAGGGGCAAACAGCTTCTTGACCTTCACCTGGCTCGATGCAGGTGGCAGAGTGGGGGCTGTGGGTGCAGGGTGTGTTTGCTGTGCTGGGGGAGTGGGTTGGGAATGTTGTCCTCTGTCACCTCTGAGTTTCCACTCTCCATCAGGGACCAAACCAAAGCCAGGGCTTTGCAGCAGGCTGGCCCTCAGCTCTCAAAGCAGGGCTGAGTGCTAATAGAGGCAGTGCAGATGAACTGGAAAACTATGGAAAATAATATTGGGGTGATGTAGAAATGAGTAGAATTCATTAACATAGAGATGAATGCTGAAGGAAGGGGCTTTGGGTGATGAGTCAGCCAACAGTCCTGTGCAAAGGTTGCAAAAATGCAGGAATTGGCATTTAAAAGCTCCTTATTATTTGTGCTTTACTTGCACTTGGAAATTTTGGGGAAAAAACAAGTACTTTCGAAAATTGGCACTGTGTGTGCACAGGAAGACATGGAAAGGACCTCCAGGAGCTGAGTGTCTGGTGCTGGAAGCAACACCAAGGCCAGAAGAGAAGCTGCAATGGCATCGTATAACATGTGAAAATTGAGGGTATTCACCAAGCTGAGGTCATCCAGGTGTGTCCTGGTGGAGTTCAGGGATACAAGCAGCCTTAATAAATAAAGAAAGACCCCCTCATTGGCTGCCCTATTGAATTATCTCAGCTGAAAATAAATATTGCTAGCCAAGATAGAAATATTTACCAAGAAGGCATGATTACAAATTGAAGGGATATACTCCTGACCAGTCATATACCATTTTTAGAGGTTACATACAGAATTAATGGATTTAACATGTAGGTTACAGTTCCTAAAGTATTTAGGAGGTCTGGAGGCCCCTGTCCCATTAATTGCAGAGGGAACTGAGCACCCAGATCCCCAAGCTCACTTTGAAATCCTCTGCCTAAATGTATCTTTCTACTCAGTGTTCACAAGGTTGAATAGAAGCAAAGTTTCTGGGTTATGATAATTTCCTACTAGAATAAATCTTGTATAAGTTAAAAATCCCTGGAAGCTCCAAGGTAGTAGGAGTTATGTACTGGGGAATCTTTAACAAGATCACTGAAGAGATTACTGGTTCAATAAATGAAGATTTTTCTCTTGGCTCCTCTGAGACAAGGAAGACACCAAGGGAATAGAGAGAAGCAAATACAACCCCAGTTTGGAGGGGAGGGGGAAAAAAAGGACTAGAAAAAGCAGCTGGGATATGAGAGACCAGTACATCTGACCTCGGTGCTGGGCAAGGCTCTGGAAACATTAATAAAGGATGAGATCACGAAACATCTGGAGAAATAAACCAGTCAGCATGGTTTCATAAAGGGTAAATCCTGTCTGACAAATCAGTGGGATTTTGTAGGCAGATAATGTGGAAAGCAGGCATGGGTGGGAACACTGGGCTTAATTCTGTCCTTTTTGGGATCACAGCACTGATCTGGAAGGATTGCTCAGGTAACTGGGGTGGGGGTCAGAGCAATGCTGGTTTAAAGGGAGCAATGTGAGGTGTAACAGGAGGATGGACAAATCTCCAACTAATTTAAGAACCCTTTTTCTCTGAAAGGGTGGTCAGGCCTTGGCAGGGGCTGCCCAGGGAGGGTTGGAGTGCCCAGCCCTGGAGGTGCCCAAGGCAGGACTGGCCGTGGCACTCAGGGACAAGGTGGGCATGGGGCACAGGGTGGGCTCTGTGAGCTGGGAGTCTCTTCCAAGCTCAGTGATTCTGAGATCCTGAGGGTTGAACTATAGCTCTGTGCAGCCTCTGGAAAAACCTGAGTAAAGGTGGTATCCAGTGAGGTGAATAAAGTGTGAATGATGGACTCAATCTGAACAGAACTTCTCTGCAAGGTTGGGGAAGTGTGGGAGAGAACAGTCCATCACCTCCTTTTAAGAAAAAAAGGTAGATTTTCTACACTTGTAGCTCTAAATTGGGGGAATATTCACCAAACAGATCTGTTTTGCAGGGTGAGAAAGGCAAGAGTTGCAGTACTAATGCACAGCAGAAGTAAACCCATGAAAGTATGAACTGTGAAGATCTAAGAGTCCAATCTGGCATGTTGTAAAGTACTTCCCTGGAGCTCTGTAGGCTGCCCTGCCTGAGGTAGGACACCACAGCATCCCATGGACATCCTGGGGATTGGAAAGGGCAGAGGACATCAGGAGGGAGAGAAGTACTTGTGAAGCTCCTGAGTGCAGAAAGCCTGGGAAACCTGGACATGTACACACTTGGGGGGGAAACAAGCTGTTTAAAAGATGGTCTGATGTGAAGATTTCAAGATGCTTAGGAACAATTTGAGAGGAGATGATCTAGAGATAAACTCTTTAGATTTCCTCAGAATCCCAGGATGTGTGTTGATAAAAGAAGTCTAAAGAAAAAAAGTAGCTGGAATAAGAACGTGAATGTGTTTGACTCAAGCAGGGTGAAAGAAGCTGTTAAATTGCTGCTGCAGGATGAAAAAGGAGCTGCTTTCATTGCCTTGTGTGATGGAAAATAGGGATAAATGGAGCTGGGGGGCAGAAATCAGCTCTGTCCTTTCCTAGCATAACCCCTATCTTGTCTGGTTTTATAGTTAAAGGCCAAATAATTAATCTTAACTATTAAGACATACAGGGAAGGGATGAGTGTGCAGGCAGTGCTGGTGTGTCAGTAGTAGGTGGTGCCTTCCTTGTCTAAATCAGCTGCCCATGAGACAAAAGGAAAGGCCAAAGCTGTACCCAAAGGAGTTATCTTGGCTTGTAACCTGCATCCTCTTGCTGAATAATTCCCAGAGGCCATTTTTGACTTTGTCTCCCTACTGAGTGGCAAATAAAATCCCCCAAATTCACGGTGTCAGGAGGAAAAGAGTGTAAAATGGGTGGGGGGAAAGAAGAAAACCCCAAACCTTATTTAATATTTACAGCAGGATTTTTCTAATAAAGATTCTAAATCCTGAAGACCTCTGTTAGACACAGCAGTGCCATGAAGTCCCACTGCTGCAAGCACGACACGTGCCAGGGTCTGGGTTTACCAGGCTCCTGAAAAGAGAGAAAACCAGAAAGTACATCAGTCCTGAAATGCCAGTGAGCAAAGGGAATGTGTCTGTGTGCTCTGACCTACAAGGAAGGAGCTAGCAGAGGTCTTACTAATGTTATTGCTGGCATATAAATACTTCTCCTGTGTGTATGGCATGCAGAGTAGTCAAATTGTAAACCTGTAGTGGTGCACTAATTTATGGGGAAAGAAGATGAGAAAAGTGAAGGTAGAGCACAATATTTTTAGTAATGGGAGCTGGCTGTGTGTTCTCTTATCCAATGTGTACTGAACTTTATGCACAAAAATAGAAATACCACTGTTGCCTGATGCTCAGTGACACTGTTGATGTGATGTGAGCCAGAACAGACGAGCACAACAGCCTCCTCTCTGCTCTAAAAATCACTTTTTCCACCAGATTGTAAGAGCACGGCATAAAGCCACTCAGGTTTTTCTTAATTACTCAAATCCACTTACTAAACTGTGTTTGTTCAGGGTGGGGTTTTTCCCTTCTTGCAGACAGTTGGAAAATTGACATAAATAAGACTCAGCTGGAATCTTTAAATAAAACTCTTACCCAATGGGAAAGAAGAAAATGCTTTTCAAGGGTTGAAGTTGTTCACATCATTCACAGGTTTGCTCTTCATGGGTTTGATTGGGAGAGAGGGCCCTAAAATACTATTTTTATCTGACTACAGTCAGGAAATAAATTAGGCAAAACAGTGATCTAGCAATCTGTTTGCCCAGAATTGCCCAGAGAGGTTGTGGACTCCCCATGTCTGGAAGTGTTCAAGGCCAGGTTGGACAGTTCTTGGGCCAGTGGAAGGTGTCCCTGTCCATGGCAGGGGGTGAAACAAGATGATATTTAATGTTCCTCCCAACCCAAACCAGCTTGTAATTCTATTTATAGTGCCAAGATCCAAGCTGCAAGAGTTCTCTTTGACTGCTCAGGTGCCTTTCTTTTCAGAACTGCCTGCTTTGGAGTTCCTTGTCCCTTCCCCCCCCACACCCTCCCCTTTAATTTTTCACTTTTCTTAATTTTGACAGTTGTCCCATAGAACTAAACAGAAAGTATTATTCCAGCTACTTCATGCAAAAAATGGAGTTGATATAAGCTGGAATAACTTCGGTCTCTTCCCAGGGCATGAGGCTGTTGTGTCAATGAAACCATATTTCTTCTTTAACCTGCTTCTCATTTGTCTGCATCTTACCCCGTTGCCTTCAGGAATGAGTCATTAATAGCTGCTATTCAGGAAAAAAGTGAGAACTCCTTCAGTCCATAATTCACCCTCACAATTCAAGCAGTGAGTCAGTGTTGGACCTTTTCATACTGCATCATCCCATAACCACCAAACCAGATGGAGTACTGGGTTTGCAAAGACAATGCCAAGTTCACTGGCAGCTGCTCAGATCTGCCCTAAAAGTCCTGGGCAGGTCAATGGGGTTTCATCCCAGACCCCTAAACTGGTGTCAGGTGCTTGGGCTTGCTGCTCCTGCTTCCTGTATGTGGACTTTTTCCTAGTTCTGAGCTTTGCCAGTGCCTCATCCTGCTGCACAGGGTGCTGTGAGCTGCCTCATCAAGCCCCACGTGCCTCTAACCCACCAAACACGATAGAAATCGGTGCACAATTTAAACCTGACAGGCTTGCTTTTTTTTTTTTCTTTATCTTTACTACAGATAAAAGTCTGTTGATTTGCCAACCCCAGCTGTGAAACGTTCCCGCTGCCTGAACTATTTTCCACACAACACTTGTTTTCTTTGTAAAAGCCTTTTTCTATTGATCTGAATTGACTTGTGCAGAAAAGCCTTGAGAGCTCGATGCAAATTGTTGCTGTGCACTTACTGGGAGCAGCAGAGCAACACAAAGGGATGTTTCTGCGTGGATGTGCAACACCCCTATTTCAAGGCATGTCTCCCTGTATTGATATTTGGCCTCATCTTGCTCTCAGACTATAAGCAAGCCATCAATGAATGCATTTTTAAATGTTTTGAGGAGGTGCTAAGTCTAAAGGCCGAGGAGGGCACATGTTTGGGTAGAGGAATGCTGAATCTGCGTGTTTTCCTGGATTGAGCTGAAATTGATCTCAATCTTTCAGCTGAGACAACATCAACTCCTAGAATTTTATCCGGGCTGTGTGTCAGGGCGGGTGGGAAGCACCGAAATGCAACCAGAAAGAGCAGCTTATTTAGTTTTTCAACCGGCTGAAATAACTGCTTTTATTAAGTTTCTGAGCTTAGTTACTTTACTAAAGAACCATGAGTAGGTCTGGGGTAGAAAAGAATCAGTTCTTGACTGAGTTGTCCAGAAACAGGTTTAAGATGTGGGTCCCTGTTGTGGCCAAGAGGCTGTGCTGTCAGTGTGTTCATCAGCCACAGCAAGTGGGTGAAGTTTTGTTTGCTTGAGGAAAGGAGCTGGCACTTCATCCATGTACCTGTGGGTGTAACCACAAAAAGGGAGAGTGGAAAACACAGGACCAAGGCCTTTTGCAGGTAAAACTTGCGCTCTGGGTAGGTCAAGTATCCACAAAAAGTGCTACAAGTGTTTGGGATGAACCAGGTTGAGAATAAGAAGGATTTGCTGGTAAAAAGGCACATCCCTGCAGTTTCTGTTCACAGAGTATGCAGGTGGAGGAACAGACTGCAAGAAGCTTTCCCTGCTGTTTACCCAAACTCAGCCCCTGCAACTCCTGGCCAGCCTTCAGGATCCAAGATCCATGGAAGAATTTTATTTTATTTTATTTTATTTTATTTTTTTTGCTAGTTTCAAGTGCACATCAGATTTCTTTTAGAACAATTGGTTTGCTTCTCTCTTCCTTCTCTTTATGCTTGATTGTGCCAAAGTTGAGACCACAGGTGGTTTCTTGGATACCTGGGAGTGGCTCCCAGTGCTTCCTCGAGAACTGGAGAGTCCAGTGCCTGCAGGAGGTTTGATTGTGGTAGGAAATCAAGCCTTCATGATGTTTTGCAAGTCCTGAAGAAGCAGAGCCAGGTTTCTTTCCCTGGGGATGTGCAATGCAGCCCAAATCCACCAAGGCTCCTGCATCCAACTTTAAGAGCTGGAGTGGCCCCGGAGGACGAGGCATGGGCTGTACTTACACAGGCAGTGTTGATCCAGGATTAAGGTGACTAGAGCTGCCTGCTCTGGGGACATATATATTAGACTTTTGGAGAAACTTTTGACCTTAGCCATGCTTGTGTTGTGTTTGAAGTAACCCTGGTGGCTCCCACGACATCGCACCTCCCAAAGCTCACGGTCGGTCGCTGGCGTGGTTCAAGAGTGGAGGATTTGAGAGGGGCCAAAACAGTTCAAGGAAATAAATCCCACTGAATTGAGTGTGACATGAAATCATCCAGGGCCTTTGGATCATCCCCACTAACAATATTGTGCAAAAACATGAAAAGCTCTGGTGGTTCTGGATGAAGGTGAACAGGGAATTTGCAGTCTACTCTAAATCTGAGCTCTTCTCAATAGCAACCTCACAGCCTGGCATATGTAAAAATAGCTCTTTGGATGGAAAGTTATTCCTGAAATCCTGGCAACTTTAGTGTTTCAGAAGCAAAAGATCCCTCTGAAGTGTTGTGGTTGAAAAGCAAGAGCAGAGGAACACAAAGCAAATATGTTAAGTCATAAATTCTTCTTCTGGAGTAACTTCTGCACATCTTCCGAACTGCACAGGACTAAGGAGCTGAGAGGAAGTGATGGAGCTTAAAAACAACTCCAAAAACCCTTCTGAGAGAGAAATTGCATATTTTATTGAATCATATCATGCTAAAACTGTTTTTTCTTACGTAAGAAATAATCAGTGGAAGCGGGAGAGAGATGTTTGTGTGCTGACCCTGCTCCCAGCCCCCTGCTCGGGGGAAGGACTGCAGTGGGCACATCCACCAGCAGAGCAGAGCACAGCCTAATGAGTGCTGAGTGACAGTGGCTCTGCCACTGAAGGCATGTGACATGCACACGAAGAGCAAATGAATTCATTATAATCACTGCTATTTCCAGGAATACCAAATGAGCTTATCAGAACTGAACTCCTGAAGAATTACCACTTGGTGAGTTAAAGAAACAAAATAAAAGCCAAACCCCAACAGAAAGACCAAGCAATGGAAATAGTGGGGAAAATGAACCTAACTGTATTTTGGAGAAGCGATATATAGACAAAATGCTTGAAAAAGTGAAATATTTAGAATGAAACAATCATTTGTCCTGGAAAAGTCCTTTTAACCATCCAGCCCAAGCATTTCTCAGCACTTCCAAGGCCACCACAAACCCATGTGCCCAAATGCCACATCCACACAGCTTTTAAATCCCTCCAGAGGTGGGGACTCCTCCTTTGCCACTAGCTGATGATGGCTCTTGTCCATTTGTTTTGCAGCTTTTGTTTTATTTTTCATTTGAATTTCTCATTTTTGAATGCTAGCTACCAGTTAATGAGGATGTAGAATTATTTAATTGCTTAACAGAAAATTTCAAAGAACAGAAGGGTTTTTTTGCAAAGAAATAGCTTTGCTGTAAAAGGACAACTCAGATAACACTTTAGAAGCTAAGGGAGGTTCACATGTGGCACCTTCCACCAAAACTTCAGGGAACTGAAATTCTGAGGAGGGTTTAGCTGTGAAAGGATTATGCCCCATGGTCTGAAACACCATAAAATCTGTGAGGA
This sequence comes from Anabacerthia variegaticeps, assembly GCA_035583185.1. NCBI lineage: Eukaryota > Metazoa > Chordata > Aves > Passeriformes > Furnariidae > Anabacerthia > Anabacerthia variegaticeps. Next base: position 34,010,592 of record JAWWEW010000166.1, read on the forward strand.
ATAGTTTGCTGTGGCCAGAACCCTCCTTCCCTGCTCAGATGCTGAACTCTGGGGGCACTCTGTGCTCCCCCTGCCCAGTGGGAAGCTCAGCCCCCTCCTCCTGCTTGTGCTTCCCAACCTGGTCTGTGCTGGCTTTTCACTGGGTGAGGGTGGTTGTGGCTGTGCTGGTGGTGTGGGAACACCCCAGTTTACCTGTGTGAAGGTGAAATCAGACAAGGTAAATGGATTTTGACTTGGTGACCTTCGATATGAAAGAGAAAAGGCAACCACGGTCATTCCTTGTGTTGCGGGAACAGCTCCTGAAATACCAATTAAAAGCTGTAATGGGAGCTCGGGGTGGATCTGTATCATAAGGCACTTCCAGGGCAGGCAGGAGGGTTGCAATAATAATAATACCAAGTACATTTCCTTATTTAACTTTGTTTTTTATTGTGTTCAGCCTGCAGCTGATTTTTTTTTTTTAATTTTTTTACCTTGTAACATAGTCCCTAATTGAGACACATGAAGCTCATAAGAGGCTTTAGACAAGATTCAGCTCACCACAAAAGTCATTATCTCATTTTCATTTATTAACATGATATTTCCAATGGATTAACGAGGGTTTCCCTTTTGTTGCCTCTGCTATGGCAGTAGCCCTAAAGGGGCTGTTGCATTTCTCCATCTCAAGTGACTTCTTACTCACATTAGATTACAGTAATGTACGTGTTCCAGGAATGACATTTATTCTACTTCTTGAATTAAAATGCCCTATTTGAAGTAGCTATAATTGCTGGAAATAGGATAAAGTGGACTTGAGTGTTGATTTTAGCAATGAGCTGATGTCCAAATAGCTGCTGCTGGAACTGGGCATGGGAAAATACTCTCCCCTAATTTCAGGTGTCTGATGCCATCATATTTCTGGAATCTGCATACCATGATGCAGAGCTGGTAATTTCAGTTTTCTGAGGAAGCCAGAGGTCATCTTAAGAAACTACTCTCTGTATTTTCCACAGCACTCAGAGTTATTTTTCAAGCATCAGTGGTGCTGCCACTCCACAAGGCTGAAAAGAGCAAAGTAATAGTGCAAATTTTGGTTAAGTGGGAAAAGCACCAGTGGGATGCCCTGCCAGGCCCACTGCAGCAGGATGTGGTGGTGAACCCCAGCACGGGGAGCTGTGTTATTTTCCAATCATGTTTTCCAGCTCTGCTCACTGCTCCCCAGGTCCTGCTCCTCTCCCAGAAGGCTGCCTGAGCAGCATTACAGCCAGGACCTGCAGAGAGCCTGTCTGCTCCAGGCACTGTCTGATCTTGTCTGACATAATTTAAACCTATGCTTCCTGCTTTAGTTTTACATTTTGCAGGGCCTGAACGGTTCAGTAGGAAACCAAACTCACCTAAGAAAAATAGAGAATAGGGGATTTAAATCAGTGCAGTCTGTTGCTGCCTCATCTTACCTGATACAAAGATGCTGCTGGGCGTCTGCCATTAGGTTTGATATTAAATCAAGACCTTCATTTTTTGTGGGCGTCAGATTTCTTCTGTCCAGTCCCTTCAGAGGTCTCAGCCCTGAAGGAGGAGAGTTTAAACCTGGCATTTAGGAGGACAAATGTGTGTGCTCCAGCCAAGCCTCCCCAGTGCAGCTGGATTTAGTGCTGTTCCTCACCTGTGCCGTGTCCAGCCCCACTGCTGCCTGCCCGTGGGTGCACACCGAGAGGAGTTAGCACAGAGTGATGGTGTGCTCCTTCTGGATCAGCTTTTAATAAGCCTAAGGGCATGAAAATCAACTGTGGAGCTAGGAAGAAGAATTCTTCCTGCCTTGCCTTCTGAGGGAAAAAGTATCAGGGATATTTAATGCAGGAAGCTCCATCATAAGGAGTTTAGAATCATAACTTACAGGGCTCTGTAAAAACTCCTATGAACACAATCACTAACAGGTTCCAGCATGAATTTCTAAACTGAAGCAGCCTTTGCTGATGCATTTTGGAATTTCTTTTCACTTTCTGTTCTAGGGGCTGCTTTGGGCTTTATTTGTTAAATTACAGATCAAGGCTGATGTCTTGGGAAGGGAGGTGGCAGTGGCCTCTGCAACCCCTGTGTTGGCAGTGAGTGGAGAAGCTCCTGTGTGGGATCTCCTCCCTTTTTTGGGGTGTCACAACTGTAGTTATTTAAAGGAAAGCTTCAAGTGGGCCTTTAAGGGATGGACTTAGTTTTGCAGGGGTGAGGGCAAGGGAAATGCTTTTTTTTTAAAAAAAAACTGGTATCTGTATAAAAAGCGCCTTCTTAATTCTCCCTGGTTTTTGTAATGAATATTCTCCTTAATATAATAATGAAACTCATGTCTGGCAAATGGCCTTAACCTGATGTGTGGAGGGACCTGTTGAGAAACACAAAAACCCCTGGAGTGACCCCAGAACCCCCTGCTTGGGATTCAGGAGTTGTCACCAAGTGTCACCAAGTGCTCAGCTCTGCCTCTGGCAGCCCCTTCCTGTAGTTTGTATTTCACAGCAGGGTTCAGAGAGGTTGGTCTGTGTTCACCAGAGCCTGACCAGAAAGGGTGTTCAGAGTGTGTTCTTCCTTAATTTAAAAAAAAAAAAAAAAAAAGGGAAGAATAAATAGCACGAACAGTTGGAATAAAACCTGAGTTTTGGGCAAATTCCAATAATGTGTTTTTCATCGCATGAGATGCGACGCCTGTCAGCACTTACTAGTCAAATTTGCCTCCTTTTTGCATTTCTTAAACAACTTCCCCCCTCTTTTTTGTAGCAGAGAGGAGTGTCCTGCATATCATGCTTCCATCTCCATACTGTAATTATTAATATAGGGTAGGGAGAGGTCACCTATGTTTTTTGGCAGCAGTTATGTTCCCATGTATAAATCATGATAAAGTGCTATTACTCTGTAGGGTACACTGATGTTTTCAATTTACCCTGTGTAGAATAGTTTTTTTTTTCTTTCTCCCTTTTTAAAAAAAAAAAGGCAAAAAAAAAAAAGCCTTTTGTTCCTATCACATAGATAAACTCATAGATTTCCCGACCAATAAAAATAATATTAATAAAAATGAGGCATTGTTACAAAGTAGGTCCTAACTATGCAGCCTAATGTTTCAGTGAGTCTGTGGTGCACATACTTTTATAGCCAATTAAGAGGATGTTTTATTTCCCTCATTAAAAGTGCAGCCCACAGTCACCATGTTGAATCAAATAAGTATGAGTTTGCACATCCTGTGCTCAACCTTTCCTCGAGGCACAGTAGCATTTGTCATCTTTATAATAAAGCTTTCCAATTTTTCTGATTAATATTTAAAAGAAATAACATGGCCTGAGGAATATATATATATATATAAAACATCCTTGTGTTAAGGCATTCTGTGCTCCCTGGTTTAAGGCTAAGGTGCCATTAGATCACTTTGTATTCTGCCTCCTTCTAAGACCTATTTTCTGGTGTTTATGTGCACCAGGAGTCTCTTTGTGCTCCTTTCTCTCTCCCAGATGACAGAGGGAGATCTCACTGGCGTTTCAGTGGTTGCCAGGATGCTCCTGGTCTTCATTCTTGCCCTGCCACGTGGAGGTCAGGGGATGGTCCTCCAGGGATCGTCCTCTGAGCAATTACTGGGTCGTTATGGGTCTGTGAGCAAGTGGTTTCTGAATCAAACTCCTTGCAGCTTTCTAGCAGAGCAACCATGGGCTGGAGTGCTGTGAAAGGTGAGGTCCTGCCCCTTCATTCAGCTACCAAAACCTGGGCAGTGCTGGGGACAGCAGGTTCATCGGGGCTCTCTCTTCTGGTTCACGTGGCAATTTGCTCATGTCACTGTTGTGCTTGTCTTTGGTGGAGATGACCTGGAAAAGTGTGGCTTTGGCTTGTAAAGGCACAATGTCCCCTCAGTCCGTGACTCCTGAGGGTCTCCAGCTGGCAGAGCTTCACTGAGCTCAAGGAGCTTCATGGTTGGGAAAGCAAGTACCTGTGTTAGGATCAGGGACTCCTGTAGGTTGCAGGAAGCTGACTATATACCTGTATTTTTGTTATCATTCTGATTTTTGAAACACATAATTGAGCTATGGTTGACAGTGTAATTCATTAATGTATTAAACACGGGTAAACAAAGAGTGGGCTGGGATTTGACAGCAGAGGTGCTAGAAACTCTTTCCTCTTGTGCAGTCCCTGGACTACATTAATTCCCTGCTCTTCCCCCCTCCCCATGTTGTGTCTTATTTATTTTCTTTCATTTTCCCCCCAGTAATAATTGGAGGCAAACAGAAGAAAACGAGGAGGGCTGAGATCACTGTTGGTATTTTATATTGGCACCCATCACTAAAGCCCCTCAGGTTCTTCAAACCATTACAAGCAATCACAGCTAGAATAACAAAATATAAGCCTTTAAACTTAAAGGCTCAATTATTCAGGGTTCTCTGTAAATTACAGACAAAGCTAACAATTTTCATACATTAGTCATGGTAAAAAATATTAAATTCCATGGTTTGTCACAGATTAATAGGAAAAAAAAGATTAAAACGGCAAGTGGTGTAAGTAATTTAAACAAATGGTTGTCAGAGATTCTGCATGTTTGGTGAAGAATTAAATAAGTGAATATCAGCGGCTGAACTTCTTGTGGAGGAGCCAAACCCCTTTTGGAAAAGCTGAGGCTCTTTCTGAATATGGAACCAACGTTTTACTCAATCCTGTAACACATTCAAACCAGCTGTCACACAAAGAAAGAGAATTTACCATGCAGTGTTGCTTGTGCTTGTCTTAATCCATCCCCTCCAGTTGGCCACTCGCTGCGGAGGGAAAAAAGGGGGAAACCTCCTGTGGGCCAAAACTTGGAAGATGCAGAGAATTCCAAGATTAAAACTGAAGGCTGGAGTGCTTGTTGGAGGGGCCGATAACGCTGTGCACCACCAGGCCATCATCCCTTTAAGTAGCTCCAAGAAATAATTGAGAAATGTTCTTTCTGGTGTGTTGGCACTTGGGCAAACTGGCAGCGGAGCCAAAGGGATCCCCAGGCCAGCTCGGGAACGGGGTGGGACCCACCTGGCAGGGCACCACAGGATTTGTGTGCAGGGGGCTGTGCAACCACCACCGTGAAATGGAGCTGTCCCTGATGGTCCAACTTCTGCTGAAAGAGCGTTCTCCAAATCTCCCTGTTGGGGAGGATGGCAGGAGTTAGGGATGGATTTCACAAGAACGAGCTGTGCGTGCGCTCAACCTGTGATAATTCCTAAAAGTCGTTTGCTTTTTGCTTTTTTAATGGTTTCATTTATTTATTTGTTTTGTTTTGCCTGTCTGTTGGGGAGATGATGAAAGCCTTCCTTCCTCCTGATCTCCTGGATCTAACAGTGGGATATCAAGAACAGAACCTTACCCTACCCACCATTTCAGCTTCATTCAATGTGTTTCTGATTCTTTTTTCCACTCGTCACTTCTTAGCCCTTGTTGTGGTTGACAGCAAGGGAACCAAGTACTTGTTTTCTGGATTTTCCTTCTCTTTCACTCTGTGTTTTGGTTCTTGTGGTGCCACAAACAGGCTACTCTTGTAATTTATTGGTTTTAACTCTGCCATTGCTCCTTGGCTCTTGCTCCAACACCCATGGCCAACATCCAGCCTTTGTAATTTTCCTCTTTTAATGTAAAGTTTTGTAGTTTTCCTCGTAACTTTCACGTGAACCTTACCTTGTGTGTGTTGGGTTCAGCATAAAATCTGCTGGTGGGCGAGTTGTCCTCTCCAATATCTGTGTTTCCACCAGCAAAATTAGATGAATCAGCATTTGGGATCTGCCTTTCCCACATCATCTCCATCCTGGCTGCAGTCAGGAAGCCCCAGCCATCCCCCATGGGAACTCCCTCACAGGAAAATTCCCAGCACAGCTTCTCAGTGGAGGAGGTTGAATGTCTTCTGATACATCTTGGATAAGCATCTGCTTGTGATATTCATCCAAAACCTGGAAACATTAGGCTTGTCCACGTTGATTCCTTTCAGCAGCTGCCCCAGCAGCAGTTTGTGTACCAGTGCTGGTGATTACCTTTGGTTGACCTGAGAGCTTGTCTCTGACCTAGATTTAGAGTCAGGCTTAGATCTTTAGTGAAAGACCTCGAGGGTTTTGGGGATGTTTGACATCCCCAAATTGTCACACAAGCCCAAATACCATAAGTTATGTTGATGGTTTCACAGACTGCAGGATATTCATCTCTTGGGTCCTCGGCCCAGTTTGAGGGCTGGTACAGGGACAAACCCTCTTGCCACCCTTTGTGGATCTGTAGAGGTGTTTGGTTTAAAGTTCTGATGTAGCAGGAGGATCTGGGATCACCAGGAATGGTGATTTTATATCAAGCCTAGCAGTTTTTCAGTGTACTCACTGGATGCTAGTGCGGGTTTGCATCCTGCCTTCCCTCTCCTTCCCAGAGGCAACCTTATGCTTTCCTCTTCCCATTCCCTGGGCATCCTGGGTCATCCCTGGGTTCCTTCATTCCTGTTTAACACACGCATTGGGAAGGGAAGCAGAATGTTCACTGAGACGCAAAGCGCTGTCCTTCATCCGAACATCCCTGTCTGGCTCCTCTGCACCCACCTCCTCCAACTCCTCCCTGCCCCCAGCTTTCCCAAACCTGCTGGGTGGCTTCAAACAGTCTCCTTGTATCCATCCCATGTTTAAAGACTTCTCTGAAAATAGGTGAACTCCTCTAGCTAGTAACCTGCTGGAGGAGCCTGTCAAGGGCTGGCTGTTCACACTTCAGTCTCTGCAAGAATCAAAGTAAAACGAGGAGACTCTCACAGAAAAGGGTTACAGAGAGTTTCACGTATTTTGCAGCCTTTTCATGGCTTAAATTACACTTCCCCTTGTTCTAGTTTTAAAAGGCAGAACAGAAAAGTTAATTTTAACACTGAAAAATGAAGGCTCTTCAATTATTTATAACATTAAAATGTACAAATGTTTGATCAATGAACTTGAAAAAAACATGCAACTACAAAACCCATTTCACAGTGTTCTAAAGTTCATGTGGCAGAGATAGAGAAGTGAAATGATTATTAACAGACGAAGAGCAGCATTTTAATAACATTCGAGCTGTAATAATGAGGCTGACAAAAGCAAGGGAATTCAAAGCCTACACTGATCTGACGCTCCCTCCTTAACACATAGACTGTGCCTAATTTTGTGGAATGTTGAGGTATTGTAAGAAAATTGCTCTCCTGCCAGAGACCCCTCGGTGTGGTGCCCAGTGGGGTGGCAGCAGGATGAGGTACCTTTTGTTTTAGAACTTTATTATTTTATACTGGAGTGTTTTGAGTAAACACACAGCTCTGTCTTCATCTTTTCTTTTTTTTTCCCCCTCCAAGCCTTACCATTTAGTAATAGTGGAAATGTCTTTTTTTTTCTCTCTTAAAAATGCTGAAATGAGAATTTCCCATGAAGCAGCACCAGGTGAGCCTGGTGTGTCAAGCAAAGCCTTGAAAAGTGATTATAAATCCTTCTGACACCAAACAACATCGGCCAGGTATTGGGGTGAGCCTTGTGACTCCTAAAAGGCAGAGAGCCACCAAATCATTAAATAACAGAATGGGTTGATTAGAAGGAACCTTGAAGATTACCCAGTGCCACCCCTTCCATGGGCAGGGACACCTTCCACCAGCCCAGGGTGCTCCAACCTGGCCTTGGACACTCCCAGGGATCCAGGGGCAGCCGCAGCTTCTCTGCCCAACCTGGGCCAGCCCCTGCCCACCCTCCCAGGGAACAGTTCCTTCCCAATATTTAACCTAAATTTCCCCTCTTTCAGTCTGAACCCAAATCATCCTGTGTTTCCTGTGTAGGAATAGAGGTTGTAGTGAGCAGGCAGCTTGTCCACAGCTGTCCATACCCCCTTGCACTTGGGCAATAAATTGTCTCAAAGCTATTCCAGCTTCATTGGCTCTCGGTGCCTTCACCCTGGGGTCTGCTCTCCAAGGGCTTGACAGCTGGGAAGGGCTGGTGGTGTTCTCCCTTCAGGCTAAAAGGATATTTTTGTTGGACAGGTACACAGGTTTTCTTACAAAAAGAAGTTTATTTTCCAAATACCATCCCTTTCCAGGAAAACAAACAAGATGTGATCAGCCAACTGCACAATTGCAATAAATCCCATTTGTTCAGCCTCTTTCTGAGATAAATAGTTATTCTTTTGGCTATTAGGATGCCTCTTATGCAACAGCAAACTGAAAACTCCCTGGTTGTACTGCACTATAGAGAAATTGTGACATTTATAAGCAAAATGCATTTCCAAATGGGAAGGGACACAGGGACACTAGATATGGAATACAATGCAAGGCAAAGGGTTTATAGTACTGGAGCTCATATTTATGTCACTGTAAGGGTAAGAAAATGATATTTAGAAGGTGGAAATCCTTGTCCCTGGTTCATTAGAGGTAAGAAAGGGCTCCCTTGGCTCTGCCAGCACAGCAAGGTACACCCACAGCTCTTCCCTTCCCCAGCCTGACTCAGGGAGGGTCCTGAGATGGGAGAGGTGAGGGAGAGCGCCTCTGATTTTAGGGTGTTCCCCTCACCTTAAGGCAGGTGATTCAGCAGAGGGTGTCCAGGTTCACCCCACTGGTGCCCAGGTGGCCAAGCCAAGGTGCAGCGTGAGGTCCCTGTGGGGTGGGCACTGTCCCCATCCACCGAGGCACCAGCTGCCCTTCCCTGAGCTGCTGCCTGAAAAACAAGAGCCCAACCTTCATGTCTTGGTCCTGCAGCTTCTAATTATGCCCTGCACAAGGCCTTAGATGTGAAGTCTGCAGCAGAAGCAGGACGGTGACGACGATGAAAGGCAGCAACATCAAAAGTGTCAGGAAGAGGAGAAGGCAACGCCATATCAGTGTTGAAGCCACATGCATATTCCAATTTGCTATGTGACTGTGTTACTAATTTGGAGGGGGGGGAAATCCGATTACAGGCAGAATGGAATCCCACACGGTGCCTCAGGAATGTGCAGCTGAAGAGTTGCTTAACAGGGGAGTCCTGAGCTATTCAGTCTACCCTTAACACACAAATAAAGCGTAATTAGGGCTCATTAGGTGGTGCTGCTGGATCTGGGTCTGCAGTCACCCTGGTAGGCATTGAAAGGGAGGAAATAAGGCCACAGCACTTACCCTTTCCTCCTCACTCCCAACCAGAATGTAAGCGCTGTCCTTACACATGCCCACCTCAGAGGATGGATTGTCTGCTTTTTGCTCTGGTGTTGCAATATTGTTAAAATTACAGGATTGATCTGGAGGGGGGAGAAGGAAGAAAAGAGAGAAAAAAAAAAGTTACAAAAATTCTATTAATAAAATTTAGTAGATTAATAAGTCTTAGTATTACATATAAAAATTGGCATTAAATATTTAGAAATTCTATTAATAAAATACTGGATTAATAAAGCCTAATATTAAATATAAAAAATTAATTGGGTGCAGATCATCAACTTTGTAGCATGAAAAGCACAGAGAGAGTCCTGGCAAGCCTTGCTTGTGTGAGGTCTCATGACCATGGCCAAGGGATGGAGGTGCAAGGAGAGGAGGTTTAGGGCTGATATGACTGAGCAGGCACAGCCTGCCTGGGAATAAGCAGGAATATGGCCTGATCCAGTGTAGCTGAACCCTGGGAAGGTCTGACCATGAAGGTCTCTGCCTACCAGCTAAAACAATGTGGTATAAGTTGGGAACAAAATGGGAATAAGGGTGTTTCCTGCTTGGCAGGTTTGGAGATCTATGGGAATTGGTGTATCCTGATTATTTGGAAATGAGCTGCCTCATCTGCAGTGTTAATGTGAATTAATTTTGCCCCTGGATAGCAAAGCGTGGTCAGACTTTACGTACTGAGGGGGATGGACCCTTTGGCAACATCAGCATTTGGGTCTTGCTGTTTGGGGTGCATGGTGGTGGTGGAGAGGTGCAGGGTCAGGCATGGTTATGTTTAGGCTGCAATAAATCATGGCATTTAGGTGTGAAAAAACTTCAAATGGCAAAATTAGATACGTGGAAGAGGTGTTGTCTAAAATTATCAAAAATGAGGAAAATCTTTCCAAGCCTTCTTTCTTAATCATATGGCTTTTGGTACCAGAGGTGTTCCTAATTCCTTCTTCCAGGACAATACAACTCCCTTTGGATGCTTGCAGGAAAATCAGGGCTTTTTACCTCTGCTCACACGGTGTTTACAGCAAATGGTAAAACTCTGTTTAAATTAAGATAAAATATTAAAATTAAAATTCATTGACTTTTACGTGTCATTATCATTAGAAATTAAGTTTATTCCTGGGTAAACAGTTTATAGCAAGTTATAAATATTTTCTGTTGACCTATTAACTGGTTTAATATATCACAAAGTTATTGACAGTTGCAGTAAAATTTATAAACAGCTATTAAACCTTTTAACATACTAGATGTGTCTAAGTCTCTATAACATGGAGAAATGATTTTTTTTTAAAGATAATCTTCTCCTGATATTAAATTCCTCCAAGATTTTAATATATTGTCAAAGTTTATGGGTCATAAAATAAACCTAGAGCTTACAAAAAATTTACACAAGGATATTATTTAAGAAAAAGGACATGTAAGTTTTAGTGCAGTAAGAATGATGATATAAGCCACTGAAACATATAAAAGTACATACCAAATACTATGTTAAAATAACATTAAATGTCTTGTATAAATCCACAAGTCAAGGTTTCAGGGTTTTTACAGTGCCTGACTCTCTTATTATTGTGTCTAGATAATGACACCCTCACAGTGCAGCACTTAGAAAAGCTCATTTTTGATAGATGTAAAAGCATGAAATAACGATAGACCCAGAAATCCTAATTTTGAATTTCCTGATAATGTAAGGTTAGGGCCCACACTTCGTGGGCCTGATTCAACAATGTATTACTCCATCTTGAGCCTGATGTAAATCATTTAAAATCAATAAAAATGGGTCAGCTGGCTGGTGTAAATTAGCCTGCCTTCATTACAGGCCATGGATGGGTGCCAGTTTACACCAGCTGAGAAATTGGCCGGGCGCAGTTATATCTGTGTAAAGCTGTCAGAACTCAGTGATTCATCAGGAACTGCACATTTATGATGGCTTTTCTCCGTTTCCTTTCCCTATATATACGTATTTAAAACTTGGGTGGTTCCACACTGCCCTTGAAATGAGAGTGATGTCTCTCCACCTCATCCACGTTCAATGGGAGCATCACATGTCTCCTATCAGCAGCCATTGGGGGCTGCCCTGGGAAGTGTCTGGGCACTCGTGGTGCTGTGACACAGGGGAGGTTGTGATGCTCCAGCTGAGGGATCCTCCAGGCTCCTCGAAAGGGACGCTGCCCCAGGAAGGTCCCCTTCCTTCCAGAGGATGTGGCTGGTTTGTGTGTCCAGAGGCAGCAAACAGATAAAACTGCATCCTGAAAGCCAGAGGAGCAGCATGAACACCTTGGGAAGCAGAACATAAACCACTGGAACAGGGTTCCTGAAGAGGTAGTAGATGCTCCATCCCTGGAAGTGTCCAAGGCCAGGTTGGACGGGGCTTGGAGGAATCTGTGCTAGTGGAAGGTGTCCCTGCCCATGGCAGGGGGTGGCACTGGATGGGCTTTAATGTCCCTTCCAGCACAAACCAGGCTGTCCTGTTTGAGTCCATGTCCTCACTCTTGCTTTGTACTGCCCGTGTGTCCCAAGGGTAGGCTGAGGATGTCCCGCTGCCAGCCCTGGTGCTGCTGCCCTGTGTGAGGGCAGGGACACAGCCCTCACTCATGGCACACCACGGTACCCCTGCCATCAGTCTTCTCCTCCCACAGCTTTCTGAAGCTGCTGAGGTTCTCCAGAATTGTAGCCCACAGCTGAAGAGCTCCCAAAGATGGAGAAGGAAAGGAGGGGCTTTTTTCAATTTGCGCTTCTCTTGGAGCAAATATATGAAGAAATGAGGTGATAGTGGGAAAGTACAGCAATCATAGTTGCAATCAAGAGCATGACCACAATGAAATAGCTCAGCGAAGCCACTCTGCTTCTCCTTTAATGTCATCTCACCCATGTATTTTGGGTGTCCCACCTTGACTGAGAGTGTCCCAGACCCCTCAAAACAGAGCACACGCTCCAGTTTAACTGAGGTCCTACAGGACCATCCCCTAACACTAAAAGTAGCAAAACCAAGAGGATTTTTTTTGGTTTTATGAATTGTTGGCAAGCTGGGGCTGTGCCTGGTGGGCTTTCTACCCCACAGCCAGGCTCCTCATGGTCCTGTCCTGGAGGGCCAGAGCCACCCAGGTCCCAGGAGCTTGGTGGGGCTGGAATCAGAGCTGGTTTGCCTTGTGCAAGCATGGATTATAACTGACGTGACTTTGTGGTTTCCTATCTCAGCTTTGAAATATAGTAAACTCACAAAAGCTACTGTAGAGTTCAGAACAAACACAGGGGGTATGTTTAGTTATTTGTTTTTGTAGTAAAATAAAATATTTATTATACACAGACACCTACTGTGAACAGAGGGTAAGGCCACTGTGTTTTATCTCTAGGGTGTCATGTTTGACTTCCATTAGGGATGTATTATAGACCTGTGGGTTTTCATGAATTCAGAAAGTCCACTTTGAACACTGATTTCAAAGCCTACAGGGGGTGTGAGGAATGTAAGAACACTGCTTTGGAGGAAGGAACCTGTTGCATCTAACAAACACCTTGCATTTGATAAGTCAGAGTTGAGGCAGGCTAGAAAGGAGCTCTTATTTTTAATTTTTTTTTTATTCCTTAGCATGGTTTTAAAGGCAGATTTCCTATTGTTTGCTTTCCAACTTTAGCCCATCTGAAAGCTCAAGGTGAAGACAATGAATGAGCTCCTGAAAAATGCACCATTACATCAGCATACTTTTTCCATTTTACCTTCATTCTCTCCCAATGAATCATATTGGAGAAGAAAACGACCTCAATGAAGAGGAGGATACAGATCTATCTCCATAAGTGCCTCAGATTGATGATGCTGTCCAAAACTAAGTACCACTGGTGGGGGATGGCTGGCGGAGCAGGAGTGCCAGCCTTGTGCCCCTCACACCACCACTGTGGTGGGCACTGAAGGGTTGGCCATGAGAAACAGCTCGTGGAGCTCAGCACCGTCCTGACCACAGCTCCTGAGCAGCCTTTGGGATCATGAGGCCCATGGTCATGGAGGTGGGAGCAGACCTGTGCTCTCAGAGCAGTAGAAGTGATGTGGGGCCATCCTCTCAGCCCACTGGAGGGGTTGGAGACAGCAGTGGGAAGGTGGAGAAGATGCCAAAGGAATCTGCTGTCAAAGCAGGAAACCGTCAGATGTGATTTTTCTTCACCAAGAGACTTTTCCCTTCTGTCCATATCCTTGTCTGTGCCTGGACGGTCAGGGCAGGAATGTGTTCCCTTCTCTTCAGACCCTTAAACAACTCAACATAGCCGTGTGTGAAATGAGAACACCCCAAGGAGAGAAATCAGTATTTCACTGTGCAGATGATGCCACCAAAGGCATTTCTGTTTTGTCACGGCCACCATATCAAAAAAAAAGTGATCAGACTGAGAAGACCTGACTTTGTGGAACTTGTGCAGGAATCCCCACTGGAGCTGTTTTGGTTTGCCTCCTCCAGACAACGAGCATTGCTATATTTTGAACATTCATTCACTTCTTTATCCACCTTCTTCCTTCTGTTTATTGCTGGCCGTGGAGGGAATGCACATGGATTTGTTTCCATAATGATTTCATGGAGAGGTCAAACCCCAGTGAATCCAGATAAGTGCAGGAACCAGCAGGGTCCTTCCAGGCATTGAAAAACATTTGGCTCTGCTGACTTTTGCACTGTGGGAAGGTCAGTGCAAGAGGTTCCTAGTGCCTATTAGGCTGCGCATAACTAGGGCTGGAAAATGTTTGGTAAGAGAAAGTAAGTCTAGAAATGCTCTTGCTAATGCTAAATTCTGCTACTAATTATACCTTCAGTTCCACTCTATTGATACTATTTTGACACAGGGTAATGTGTTTATAAGGACTTGATTCTAATTTGTTGGTAGGTAATAGGGTTTATATGTAAATCCTGTCCAGCACAATATTTAAAATATCCTTAAAGGCAACTGGGGTAGACTCTCCTATATCAGCACTTTGGCACAGTAGCCAGTATTACCTACCTGTATCCAAACAAAATTTTAGTGGGACTGAAAAAGCCATTGAATTAGAGAGCCTGTAAATCTTCCCTTTCTTTTGTTTGGTTCTGTTTTGGTTTTGCTGGGGATTTCACATCAAGGACGAAAGCTGCTGGTATTACACCCAGTTGTAAAATTCCTGTTGGCTTTGTGGAAGCCAAAGGTTCACCTCATTCCTGCAAACCGCTTCACATATAGTTTTTGGTAGGGTGACCTCACCTCTGGAAACCACTTTGGGTCCTACTACACATTAATGGGATTTTCACCCTGTATGCGAGGTTGTTCTCAGTGTCCCGAGCTCTTCCCAGGTCCCACACACCCCAGTAACACCCAGGGTTAGCAGCAATAGTCATGGACAGTAAGTCCTGACTTGGTTATGTGCTTCCCGTTCCACTTGAATTCAACCATTAAATCTGAACTTCCAGTTCAAATTAAATATGTCATGACCAATGTCAGATATATGGACAACTTCAGAGTGGAATAACCCAAGGCAATCTGCTCTGATCGTATCATGCCTTAAGTCTCAGACTAAATCCAGGGGGAATTTAATAAAATAGCTCAGTCAAGCATTGATCTTTCCTGATGGTTTTTTTCTTCCTTTCTAATGGTCTTCTTACACACATTGCCCCCACCTCCCTCTTGGAAAACAACACTGTAGCATAGAGGAATAACCCAAAATATTTCAGCACTGCAGCTATTGTACCTTTGCTATTGACCTCCCTTCCAATCTCTTATCAGGTGAAACTGTTCTTGGTTGACAGTATTAAATCATTCTGGTTTTCTCCCTCTCTGCCAATGTGCTGCTCTCCTGTTACACTTGGTACATAAAGTGTGTGAAGTATTGTAAAATGGGATGGCAGTGCTGCGGGAAAAGCTCTGTTGGGCTGTTGTGCAGAACATTTGTGAGCAGAGCCTGGAGATCCTATGAGAGGATGTTGTTGATGAGAGGATGAGCTCTGCCAGTCCATCACTGACACAGTGGTGGAAGGTCCAGCCCAGCCCATCCTGATCAGAAAATTCAGTGGGCGTAACTCAGACAGGTGAGATTGAGGTGTCCTGCAGGAAATGAGGGGTTGGGAGTGCATCACAGGGGACAAGGGAGCAGCCTTGGGATACAAGTCCTGTGGATGCTCAAGGAATGGGATATGAGCATGTAAGAGACTCCTAAAAATACTAGGGTTTATATCTTATTAGGATGTTATATTATATCTAGTTGGATATTAGAAGTTATAATGTAAGTTCATATAGTTGATAAATTCTTGTATTATAATTCATATTATATGTTTGTGCAACGATAGGAGAAGGGAAATGGCCCTGAGTTCAAGGAGGGCAGGTTTAAATCAGACATTAGGAAGAAATCCTTCCCTGGGAGGGTGGACAGGCCCTGGCCCAGGTTGGGCAGAGAAGCTGTGGCTGCCCCTGGATCCCTGGAAGTGTCCAAGGCCAGGTT
>JAWWEW010000166.1:34033492-34046060 GCA_035583185.1 Anabacerthia variegaticeps
AAGAAAAAGAAAAAGAAAAAGAAAAAGAAAAAGAAAAAGAAAAAGGAAAAGAAAAGAAAAAGAGGGAAAGGGAAGGGGGAAAGCAAGGAGAAAAATAAGGGAAAGGAGTGGAGAAAAGAAAAATAAAAGAAGAATAAGAGAAGAGAGGGGAGGATGAAAACAATTACAATTTATCAGTGTCCTGAGCTTGCTTTCCTTCTGCTCCATCCCTTGGCCGGGTTTTATTCACAGAGCTGCAGCCTGTGGGGCCAGATCCTGGGCAATCCCTTGACAGGCACTTTGTTCCTTCTCCTTCCCTTTTCCCAGGGGAAGGGCTGCTCTTGTGCTCTCCTTTTCTTGAGGTGCCCCTGGCCAGGCTGTGGACAACCACAAGTCCCTTCCAAGTCCCTCCAGAGACAGCCACCCCACTCCCTGAGGAGGAAAGGGCCTGGGTTTAGATTGGCCATTCCAATAATTTAGTAAAATTGGGCATATTCGTTAACTTTTTTGAATATTTTTAACAGTTCTGGCCTCTTGGAGGAGCTAATGCAAAGCAAACCCCTTTTTTGTTTGTTTTTCAGGCAAAAGCTTTAAAATCACAATTAAACCCACTTTAATTGAAAATATATTTTCAGCTGCATTTTAGCAAATAATCTTACCAAAAAATTCTGGTTTGTGAAGTTACGATGATTTAAATTGTTCCTCGTCTTTCTCTCTTTCTCTCTCTCCCCCTTTTCACACATATTCTCTGGAGGATCTAAAAATAAGCCTCTAGCTATACAAGTCAGTGCTCCAGGTTTATCCCAGAGCCTAAGCAGTATTTCACCAAATACCTTTATTATTTTCTGGAGTTCCTCTGCATTGCATGAAACCTCCAAGGTTATTTGA
Organism: Anabacerthia variegaticeps; assembly: GCA_035583185.1. Classification (NCBI taxonomy): domain Eukaryota; kingdom Metazoa; phylum Chordata; class Aves; order Passeriformes; family Furnariidae; genus Anabacerthia; species Anabacerthia variegaticeps. The sequence continues at coordinate 34,034,360 of JAWWEW010000166.1, forward strand.
GATCAGGCAAGGAAAGTGGACACATTTGAGGCAGAGGGTGGGAGGAGGAATTTTTCAGAAGCTCTTCTGGATAAATTAAAAACGTGAATTTATATTTTTTTGGTGTTTGGGTTACGCTGCCAGTGACTTTTGTTTGTTCCTCACTAATCTAAAAAGTATCCGCAATCAACTGATGAATGAGAAGTAGAGGTAATTCTAAAAATTCTGTATCTTGCCTCTTAAAAAACCTCTTCAACATCAAAAAACATGAAGGTTTTATGTTTCATAGGTAAGGACTTGATTTTACAGTATTGAACTTAATGAGAGGGAAATCACTGAGTTAACAGGAGGAGAGTAAGACCATAAATAATAGGGTTGATTTAACACCAACTTTGTGAAATAACCAATTTTGTAGATGGTTTTATTTTCTCTGATGAAATTTGACTATAAATTCCTTAGGTAAATATTTAGGTAACACAGTATAAATGGTTTGTAGTCACGAGGTAAAGAAAGGAAGATTAAAAGGCTGATGGGCACCCAAATGTTCCTTGCAGAGCTCTGCAACTTTAAAATGATATTTCACCACTGTCCAAATATGTACAGAGGTTGACTGTCACACAAATTTAATACAAATTAAAAGCTAACTGAATTATTTTTATTGCCTACATAGAATCCTGGAATGGTTTGGGTTGGAAGGGACTTTAAAGCCCGTCCAGTGGGCAGGGACACCTCCCACCAGCCCAGGGTGCTCCAAGCCCCGTCCAACCTGGCCTTGGACCCTTCCAGGGATCCAGGGGCAGCCACAGCTTCTCTGGGCACCCTGTGCCAGGGCCTGCCCACCCTTCCAGCCAGGAATTCCTCCCCAGTGTTCCATCTAACCCTACATTCTTTCACTTTAAAACCTTTCCCCCTCGTCCTATCACTCCACACCCTTGTAAGAACATCAACATCCACGTGCAGAACGCAGCGTGGCTGAGGCTATCGGTGTAAGACACAGCTCACAGAGACACACAAAAGCCTTCCATAGGTGAAGAAGCCCCTGCTGCAGGTTCCCAGGACAATGTGTGGGGCCGTGGGGCCATGGCTGTCCCCAGCAGGGGCTGTGGGGCCGTGCAGGTGCTGTCCTGTCCCCGCACACGGGACACGGCGCAGCCCCACAAACACTCCCTGGAAGAACTAACACTCTTTTATGGCAGGAAGAATAAAACAGGATTTCACAGTCACTTGTCTTTGCAGTAACCAGCTTCTCACTTCCCCCAGCACTCCCCGGGGGTGCAGGGCTACTTCAGGTGCACTCCTCTGTTTATGGCCCTGCAGCAGGATCAGTTTGCCTCAAATCCCCTAATTCCGGCTGCTGGGGAGGGATTGCCCAGCTGAGGGTGACTGAGGATGGCCCAGTGACTTGGCTAATTAGCTCAGTTGTGTTTTATTCTCTCTCTGTGATACATGTGGGAGCCCCAGGAGCAGGTTGGGTATGTGGGGCTGGACAGGGCACCAGCACCAACCCCACCATGGCACTGGGGACATGAGTGTCCATCCCTGCTAAAAGGCACTTCTTCCTTGCTCTGCTTCCCATTGCCACCCAAATAAGGGACAAAACAGGTGGGGGTTTGTCTTTTTGTGACTCGATTCCCAAAATTCTCTTCTGGAATCCGGGTCTAGAGCCCCAGTCTGATGAGGAGAGGCTGATGGAGCTGGGGGGGCTCAGCCTGGAGAAAAGGAGGCTCAGGGGGGACCTTCTGGCTCTGCAAGTCCCTGACAGGAGGAGGGAGCCGGGATGGGTCGGGCTCTGCTCCCAGGGAACAGGGACAGGAGCAGAGGGAACAGCCTCAGGATGTGCCAGGGGAGGTTTAAATTGGATATTGGGAAAATTCCTTCCTGGAAAGGGCTGTCCAGCCCTGGCACATCTGCCCAGGACAGGGGTGGAGTGACCATCCCTGGAGGGATTCAAAAGCCATGAGGATGTGGCACTTGGGGACGGGAGTCAGTGGTGGCCTTGGCAGGGGTGGGGGAACTGTAGGACTTGATGATCTCACACAGCTTTTCCAGCCTTTATGATTCTGTGATTCTGTTCTGTGATTTCTGATGCGGAGTGTCACGTTTGTTGCTAACACTGAACTTGTAGCCTCGGTCTATCCTAGTTCTGCCATGAGGAATAAAGTATCTCTCCCAGAACTGGGAATCACCTGGGCAGAAAATTGGCAGAAACTGATTTCAGAATCCCCCCAAATATTTTAATACTTTTAATTTTTAATATTTAATGAAGTTGTGAAAGTTCTTCCCAAACTTTCATTTTCCTACACAATGTGAGATACTTTTATTGTCCGAAATTGTCCAAATTCCAGCAAAAAGCATTAAAAACAGGGGGTGCATGGGGTGCACCCCATAATTGTTGCTCATACAATGGAATGAGTCTGTGTTCTGTAAATGAGCGTGCACAGCCCTGCCGTGATTTACTTTATACCTACAGTAAATTTTCTTGCAGGAGATTTTATGGTGCCTTGTTGAATCGTGAATGTTCAGTCAAACCTTCCTCCAGCCGAGGAAAATAGAAGCCAGATCTGCAGAGAGAAAGTAACAAGGAGTTTTTGTTAATGTGTATTCCTGCCTGTAGTAAGAGAACAGTAATTCTACCCTAATGAAAATTAAATTTACTACCTTTTGTTTGTAGTTGTATCTTAAAAAAAACCCCAAACGTGCACACCCTTGTTAATCACCATGAACAGCTCTCTTCAACCAGCAGAATGACAAAAGAGCACTAAAATGTTCTGGCCACATTCCAGGTGGGTGTTTTTTGGGTTGTTTTTCGGGACTTTCCAAAGAAAATTCACATAACATGCTTTTTTCTTTTTTTTTTTCTATGGGAAGCGTATTTTTCCATGATTCATAAACCTGCTTTTATCCAGTCCATGAAAGGACTTCTCTCCATTATGGAAACCAGGGCTGACACATTTATGTGCAGAATTGCTGGAGCATTTACACCACTATTCAGCAAGGCAGTGTCTGTGCTCCAGGACCAGTCCAGTCACCTGGCACATTCTTGGAACGCTGTGTTGTTGTAACACATAACAAAACATAACAACCACTGAACTACTGGCTCATGTATTCAGAAAGTTGCTTTGGCTTTCTTAGTCATGCACATGAACTCGAATTAACAAATGCCATTGGATTATTGATGTGATATTGAGCAATAAGACAGCTGTGTAAAACTGAGGGTATCAATTGGTCCAGGAAATTGCTAATAAATAGGCTTCTCCCGCCCAAAATGACCAGCTGAAATCCAGCCGGGGCTGCTGTAGCTGGAAGCTGCACTTACCTGAATAACTCTAGTGGCCTGTACAAGATGAATACTAATTTTTCTCTCTTTCTTATAAAATATTTAATCATCGTCCCCTATTACAGGTTGTGCAGAGAAGTGTTCAAGGTCAAGTTGGATGAAGTTTGGAGTAACCCAATCTAGTGGAAGGTGTCCCTGCCCATGGGAAGGGGCTGGAACTAGATGAGTTTTAAGGTGCCTTCCAATGCAAACCATTCCATGATTCTAAAATTATTACCCTTCTCTGGCCACCAGCAGTGCTTTCTGGATCATTTTTCTCCTTGGTCTGCTCCTCAGTGTCCAGGTTTATGGATGCAATGTGCGTTCCACCTGATTCTGCACTCCAAGGTGCTGCCTGAACCGTGTGGGGAAGGTTGTGCAGAGCACAGTCCTTCACCCTTTGTTGCCATCACACGTCGTCATGACCTCTGCAAACAGCACATGTTGTCTTCTGCTGGGGACAGAAGGTTATTTCTTACCCATGGGGAGCTGAAAGAGCTTGCCAAGGCACTGCTGGCCATCTTCCTGCTCAGAAACAACACCTGAACACTTAAAACGTGAGCTGCAGCTCATCCTGGAGATTTATTAGAATAGCAGTCCCAGAGCAGTTTCTGCTGTCCAGACCCTGGCTGGTCCAGACCCAGGGGTCTCAGATGCCAGCTCTGCCCCAGCACAGCTGTCCTTCTGTTCTGGGGGCTGGGACCACCCTGTCCCAGCATGGGGGGATGAGGTGGTGCTGGGGATCCAGGTGGCCAAGGTGGGATGCTCAGCTTGCCACGGACTGTATGGGTGCTCTCTGGGCTTGCCCAGGTCTATCCCAGGATGTTCCCTGACCATTGTCCTCCCATGGCAGGGCGCTGGAACGAGATGATGTTTAAGTTCCCTTCCATCCCAAATCATTCTGGGATTCAGAATGGTAAGGAGATGCTCATTCAGCTCATCAGGTGATTGTAAAGCAAAGGATTTATTCTGCAGCCTTGGGGTGGTCACCACCCCTCTGAGAGGTGATGTTATACCCACAGATCACAGCTCTGCCATCCCCAGATAGGGTGGGCCTGGATTCTGTGAGTGTGGGGCAAGGGAAGTGTTTAGCTTTCAAAATCACTGTGGCTGTCAGGTGAGGAAAACATTTATTTTCATGAGGATTTTCACTGACTGTACTAGCAAAGATTTTTAAAAATTGCCTAAATAAGTATTTACATGATACTGTAACCCAGAATGGTTTCAAAGGAGCCTTTATGATCTGTCAGGTCAATAATCTGCATTTTTAAAAGTCCCTGAATACATATTTGCATGATCTGTATTTCAAAAGCTCTAGTAAATATGTATTTGCACAATAGACCATAACAATCTCTTTTAAGCCATCGTGGTCTATATATAGTGGTAATCCTCATATATTCCAAAGGAGTTTTATTTTCCAAAATAGCTTTTATTAATAAGATGTTCAGATGCTGCCGTTCTGAGGGTGATAGAAGGATGTAATCAAAAGGGATGAGGGCGGCTTTTCATGCAATTAAAAACTGATTTAAAAGTTAGGCCCACAGTGTAAGCAAGCACTTGGGTTTTGCCTCCCTTTTAGCCCATGGAGCCCTCCCAGAAACCTCCCTCTTTGCAGAAGAGAGAAATGAGGCAGAGAGAGGCTTTGAGAGATGTGGCATCAGAGCAACATGTTTATGGGTCTAAATGTTTTTATACCAGAGTGTGCTTTGATCAAGGTTGTGCTGCTGTTTCGGTGTTGGCCTGGAAAGAAAGACTGGAAATTGCCTTTTCCAGAGGCATGGCTGGGTGTGAGATGCTCATGTCTGGTGTTGTCCTCTGGCTGGAAGTGTCCAAGGCCAGGTTGGACGGGGCTTGGAGCACCCTGGGCTAGTGGAAAGTGTCCCTGCCCATGGCAGGGGGTGGCACTGGGTGGGCTTTGAGGTCCTTCCGACCCAAACCATGAAGGATTCCATCGTGTACATGAAATCTCTTCTGTGACATTCTGGGTCTGGGACAAATACAACAAACAAATTCTGTGTCCATCACTTCTCATCATCAGTTCCAACCACATTTATTCATCTCTGCCATTTCTGCTCTGCAAGATGCTGCATGTCATGATCTGGTGCAGTTTTCCTCCACTTCTTCCAGCCAGACATAAATGATCAAGCTTATAATTTTTAGTCACCTCTACAGGCGTCAGAGGTGGGGGTGGCAGCTGAATTTTTTAGGAGAAAACCACATCTATTAAAATCAGGCATTTTGCATTCCAGTCAGCTTTGCTTTTCATGCATATGAGCCTCTTAAACTCAAAGAGTGGGTTAGTTTTTAAAAAATATTTAGAATATTTTTAAAATGTTGAGTCTTGTCCTGGCTTCATGTACTTACACAGAGATTTTTCCATTGCTGTGACAAGACCTCAGTTTTCACTCCCAATGCATTGCATATGCTAATTTATGTACAATTATGTTATCAGACACAGAGCAGAGGTGAATGTTGTTTTGTCACTGCTAAGAGTATTATTGTGGAATTATCAATATCTTGATCGTAACAATGCATTTCTTTAAGTACCTAATCCTGAACTTACACTGCATTCTGGTACAATCAGAAATAATTTGATATAACACTAATATATAATATAATTAATAATTTGTAGAGATATAAAGTAATTATATAACATATATGTTATATAGAATTATAGCAGGTTTGACAACTTTAGTTGATTTTGCCATGAACAGACACTTAATTTCTCCAGGTTCTTGTATTATTTGTGTATTTTTTATACATCTCATATTGAATTAACTTGTCTTGGTGGAACAGCTTCAGTCTGAGTCTCACTCCCAGCAGTTTGCAGACCAAAACTTTTGGTTGTGGGAGGGCAAATACTAAATAAATTAACCCAAATAAATCCCCTGGCCCCAGATCTTGGCCACCCTTCCTCCATGCAAGCCAAGGCTTCTCTGCTGCTGCTCCTCCTCCTCCTCCTGTCCCAGGCATGTGGTGCAGGTAAGGGAAGGAGCCTGCACATATTGTTTCTGTTTGCAAAGGAAGTACACCCTGCACTTTCCCCGACCGTAAATTCAGCCCAAGTGGTCTGTCGTTAATCAGGTGCAGAATCTGGAAAAATCATACCGAGACTTCGTGTCTTATATTAAAAGCAGCAACTTAAGGGCTGGTTAGTTTGTTTATTGAACATGTTTTATTAGCACTGTACCTGGCAGAAAGTGAAGAATAGGACAAAATGAGATTATTTCTCCATCCACCCCCAGCTCAGGCTTTCTGCATAACCAATTTGGAACATGAACTGTACAAACACACACGTGTTGGTGGCTCCGTGGAGCGTAAGGCTCCCAGATCACGGGGAGTGGTAAAGCACAGCACCAGGAATTTCCAGACTTAGAAGGGTTCCTTGCATAAATCTGAGCCAGAGATTAAACTCAAGCTTCCTAAAGCTCACCTGGCTTTCTCTGCAGTGCTATGAAACAGCACCTTGGCTTTTGCATGTTTGGCTTTGGATGATGTGGAGCCACAGGAGAACATTTCACCTGGTCCAGCACCATCCCAGCCCTGGAACACCCGAGCGGAGCAGAGGCAGCACCCCCCAAACACACACTCATACAGCATCCTTCATTCTTCCCCCACTGATAATTGCCCATTAACATAATGCAAACTGAAACCTTTTTCCTAATGCCAGAGTCTTGGAGTTACAGAGATTTTCTTGCTCCATTAAAAAGACAATTTTGCCTGTGCAGTAATGGAAAACGTCAAACAGGGAAGTGGGTGCCTCTAAGTATTTCATATTTTACAGGAATATGTTTTACATGAAATACTGCCTGACAGATAAATTACACTGGCTTTGCATATGGACCTGGCTGATTTAGTGCTACCAGCACTGCAGATGGTTGGCGACAACTTTGTAGGTGCTTAAACATCTTAGTACATGAGTGCAATTCTTGCACTAATGCAAAACACTTGTGGAGTGACCCCTCGTGTGTAATGTTTTCCACTGAGAGAACTGATTTGGGCTTACAGAGGGAAAAGAAAAAGTAATATACAAATTACTTCAGGTAGCCTGTAGCCTTTATAAAGAAAAGAAATGCAATTATATCTGCTCTCAGCAACCACAGTTTAATGAAAACAGAAGTCTGAAATGGTCTTTCTAAGTTTCAGAACTTACAACAGGTCCCTACTTATTAGCAGAGCGGTTGTACCGGCAATTTGTTTTTGTAATTATGTTCTTTGTGGTCTACACAGTTTTCAAATAGTGATGCTAAAAGGACAGCTGGAAATACTGTGAGTTGCTTACCTAATCCCCAGTGAGAATAAAAATAGATAACAGTAAATGAGACTGTATGGAGGGAGCTAAATTAACAGTCAGAGCTGAGATTTTTTTAAAGGCACAGTATACTTCAATGTATGCTTTAAAAGACAGAGATGAAATGTATTAAATATCAGTAGGAATACTCAGCCCTTTGATTACTTGAATGAGGAGCAGAGCTCATTCCCTGGCTGGAAACACCCCAGTCTTGTACAAAGCAAATAATGAGCTTGACCACAAAATGCTGATATTTCCCATGGAAAAGCGAACACCAACGTAAAATGGTTGGTAATGGAGTAACACTGGTTCTCCTTTCTAGGCTTGTGTTTATTCTCCAAAGAAACTGCACAGATTTCCCCTTAAACAGGGATTTGAAAAGGCTTCAAAGACAGCTCCTGCTCTGGTAGCAGCGTTTTACCTGGCAGAGGGGAGCCGTGCACACATCCTGGCTGGAGATGGGGAGGCCGAGTCTCCCGGGAGACCTGGAAATACTCATTTTTAAAGAAACTCAGCCAACTTTAAAAATCTGGAAATACATAAGCTCCAGCTTGAGGCTTTCACAGCCACACAACCACTCAAATATCCGTCCTTTGGTTTTCTGAGCTCAGCCCTCCCCGTTTCATTTGAATTTGTCGGGATCGCGTTGGCACTCGCCGTCAGGATTTAAATCTCTTCAAAGCTTCGGTGTTGAAGGACAGAGGCCACCTGTAGCTGCACGCTGTGGATGCACCTTCCCACCACGAATCAAGGGCCACCAAGGCTTTGAAATTTTAGATTAACAAGGACTTTTACCTGCATTTGCGTAGCTAACAAGCGAGCCAGGCTACTGGCGGGTATCAATCAGCATTTCATTATGCCATTTCGCATTAGCCGAGGATGTGACCTGCACTATTCCCTCCTGCAAAGCAACATCTCGTAGCTGTCATTTCACTGAAGCTATAAAGGTAAAGGGATGATGGAGCAGGGAGCTGACATTTGCTCGGGGAAGCTCTCCGGAGCAGCGGGCAGCTCCCAGCCCCGCAGCCTCCCGCGCAAAGCCAACCCTCGGCGATCCCTGACATCCACTCTCTTCTTCAAAATTCCTCCTCCCAGGTCTGGGAGGGAAGGATTCGTCTGCACGAGATCCAAGTGCACGCAGCAGAGCCAAGAGGAAATTCGTGTCTTACCCAAACCAGGAGCCAAGTGAGCTCACGGCGCCAGCAGCGCGTGCTGGGCTGTGGCTTGGGCGCGGCGGGGTTGTGTGAGGCAAAGCTGGGGTCACACAAGGGCTGGCCTTCGAGTCCTCATCCAGAGCAAACTGCAGTCAAAGGAAAGGCCCACCTTGGTTTAAAGGAAGTCCCTGAAACAGCACCTTTACCTGTATTATTTTCTGAATATGTCCAAAAGGTCAGCAAGAATGGTCGCCTTGGGAAATGGTTCCTTGCAGTTGTTCAGTGGTTCTCTGCAGTTCCAGGTTCTTTGAGAGGACTTACCTGTGGTTTTATCCCCCCAGCTTCTTCTGACCAAATCCATCCATTCCCTTTTTTCCTGAGAGTTAATGAATGTTCTGTTAAAATAAATAAAAGCCCTCCACTTCACTGGAGATGGGGGGGGGGGGGAGTGCTGGCTCCTCGACTGTAAAATTTGGCCATGTGGGAAGGGAGGTCTTTTGTGGGTTTTTTTTTTAGAACTGAGGGAGCCAGTGTCAAGGGTGTTGTATTTTCCTTGAGGACTCAGTTTTCTGTATCTGAGGCCAGGTAAGAACAGAACAAGGGGAAAGCCACTTGATTTCATGCCTGGAGCGAAGCTTAAGCTGTTCAAGGCCAGAGTAAACATGAAGCAAATGAAAAAAAAGGTGCAAAAGAGAGGTGCTGTGGTTTAGCAATGAGCAGTGCTTGGAAAAGGAGGCTCAGTTGCCTCCCCCTGGGAATGGCTGGGCTGCTGTACCCGCTGGCACTGCCCATCTTCCCAGCTCCAGGCAGAGCTGTATCCTGAGCCAAATTTCTTGTATTCCAGGGATGCTCCATCACAGGTTGTTTCCAGCTCCGTCCTGCTGCACTGTGCTGGTGGTAGCTGGGTGTTTCTGATCACCTCCACAAACCTGGAGCTGTTCCACCTCTTGGTCTGGCTCCAGATGGCAGGATGAGGTTTCAGAGAATCATTGAATCACAGACTGGTTTGAGTTGGAAGGGACCTTGAAGATGATCACGTTCAGGGCAGAGGCACATTAGGGACACATTCCACTAGCCCAGGTTGTTCCAAGCCCTGTCCAACCTGGCCTTGAACACTTCCAGGGATAGGATGTCCACCATTCTCCAGGCATTTTGTTCCAAAACTTGTTCTACAACTTCTCTGGGGTACCTGTTTGATCTGTACTACAACTGACTTAAACAGTGTTTGTTGTGACCATTTCCAGCCCTGAGCCTGGCTCCACTCTCAGAAAGACCACAGTCTAAACCTCAGTCTAAATCTTAAAATTAACAAAATGCTAAATATTAGCAAAACTTAAAAAACTCATTTGTAGGATATGACATTTCTATCACACACCTTATACCAGCAGGTTTATGCAAAGTTATAGGTCGTGCACAGCAGCATAAAATCCCCCAAAAGGCAGCTTTATTCTGGATATTTAGTCCACCAAACTGAACTATTAAGAACATTTCAGGGGAAGAAAAAGGAAAACCAAAACACATCCTTTTCTTTCCTCTGAGCTGACATAACCAGAACACACAGTCAATGGTCATAGAGGGTGGTAGCTCCAGGAGAGAGGCAGTCTGGATATTCCAAGTGAAAAGGATTTGCAGGATTACAGACTGATTTCTCATTTCCTCCTCATGTGCAGCTCTCCCCCAAAAGGGAGATGGGGAACAAAGGGGGCTTCTGCCTCCCTCTGGATAAGGAACTGGTTGAAGTGCAGCTACTGCTGAAGTTTCAGCCTACAAACCCAAACACTCTCCTGGTGGACACCAGCATGATCTCCAGGGCAGTATTAACCATGTTTCTTACTCCTCCGCTGCAGCCTCCAGGCCATGATGCTGCAAGTGCCAAGATGCACTAAACACAGTCTCAAATACAGTCCCCCAACAGACAGAGCTTGTACTGAAGAGATGTGGAGCTCCTAACAGGTAGTGTGGCACTTGGCATGTCCTCATAACTGATGTTAGGTAGTCTTAGGATGCTTCTAAAGTCCTTCAATGGCTCCAAATTTGGGGACAGACCAAGATTTTGCAACACTTTTAAGACCATTGTAGGTAAAAACAATACTGTGCTTGGTCAAACTTGAATGTAAGGAGCCTTGGGGAGATTTAATAGCATGTTTCTTCGTGGAAAGAGTGGTCAGGCATTGGAAGGAGCTGTCCAGGTTGGTGGTGGAGTCCCCATACCTGGAGGTGTCCAGGGAAGGACTGGATGTGGCACTCAGTGCTCTGGTTTAGTTGAAAAGGTGGTCTTGGAGATCTGTTCCAAGCTTAATGATTCTCTGATTCTGTACTCTTCCTACTTCTTTCACTCACTTAACTCACTCTGATCTCAGACCCGCCCTGAGCAGGAGGGGAGATTCTATTTTTTCTCTAACTCCACAAGGGACCCTTGAGCTTGCCATTGCTCCTGCTACCAGCCCTCAGCATTCTATAGTTTTTCTGGCTTTTCTCTCTTCATTGAAGGTGCCCAAGGCTGCAGGGAGGGACACAGTGGTCATGGTGTACAGTGTGTGCTCTGCAGACATTTCTAAGCAGTGCTCTGTGTCTGCACCCCACAGAATTTATTCTCTTGTGCTTTCCTGCTGTTTTTCCCATCCGTCTTCCCAGCAGTCAGGATGCTGAGTTTTGACCCTCAGTGTCGCTCCATATGTGCAAGGGAAAGACAGAAGTCAGAATGGGAAACACCTCCCCAGATTACTCAAAGTGCAGGCTGGACTGTTTGTAGGGAAAGCCAGACTCCAGCTCAGCTGTGATGCACACCCACAGGAGATTATCATGGAATATCCTGAAATTGAAGGGACCCACAAGGATCATCGAGTACCAAGTCCCATCCCTGCCCAGGACAGCATAAGAGCCACACCCTGTGCCCCAGAGCATCATCCAAACCCTCCTGGAGCTCTGGCAGCCTCGGGGCTGTGCCCACTGCCCTGGGGA
>JAWWEW010000166.1:34046160-34058445 GCA_035583185.1 Anabacerthia variegaticeps
GTCCAACCTGGCCTTGGACACTCCCAGGGATCCAGGGGCAGCCCCAGCTTCTCTGCCCAACCTGGGCCAGGGCCTGCTCACCCTCCCAGCCACCAATTCCTTCCCAATATCCCACCTAAACCTATCCTCTGTCAGTGGGAAGACATCCCCCTTGTCCTGTCACTCCAGGCCCTTTTAAATAGTCTCTCTCCATCTTTTCTGTAGGCACTGGAAGGCTGCAATTAGGTCACCCCAGAGCCTTCTCTTCTCCAGGTTGAACAATCCCAGCTATCTCAGCCTTTCCTCATAGGAAAGGTTGGAATGGACCTCCAAAGTTATCCAAACCCCAACCTTTGACCAAATGCCACCATGGCCACTAAACCACACTGTGAAGTGTTGGTTGTACCAACAGCTGTTTGACCCTGGCCATGAAGGAGGGGCAGCCACCCATGGCCACGGTCAGAGGTTGTGCTGAGGGCTCCTGCATCAGTTTTTACACCAGATGAAAAAGCCACAGAAGGCTCCCTCTGTCAGCTCAGCCTGATCTAGTTGGAGATGTCCCTGCTCATTGCAGGAGGGTTGGGGTGGTTGACCTTTAAAGGTCCCTTTCGACCCAAACCATTCCATGTCCAGCTGGTAGAGCCTCAGCCACGCCTGGTTAATGCAGTACCAGGAACTGTCCTGCTGTCCAAGCCACTTGACATGCCTGGAAATGCCAGTGCTGTGTTTTTCAGGGCTGCTACCAGCTCTCTTCCCACCGTGTCCCAACACAGCCACACTGAACCCAATCACCAGAGCAGTCCTGACCTCCAGCCAGTCTGAGCAAGAGGGGGAAAAGTCACGCCTGTGGTTTATGGCTCTGTTTTCTCAACCTTTAGCAGTATTTGTTTGTTTGTTCTGTGTCCAACCACAGGTCCTGGCTCCAGGATGAGCTGTGTGAGGAAGGACAAGCAGAGGATTTTTCCTGTCTCTCTCTATTGCCTCTTTGCATTGATAAACCATGTCACTGGCATGAAGACAACACCCAGTGAAAGTCAGAAAGCTTCCTTCAGGTCTGGGGGGGGTTTCCATCGGGCTTGTGCCAGTTTACAGCCACAGTTACAGCTATTTAGCTCAAAACATCTATGGGGAGGTTAGTGGCATGCAAAGGACAATCCTATAAACCCTCACATATCACATTCGGTGGCCTTGCTTCTCTGGAGCTGGAAAATGTGTGATAGGAAAAGTTTCACAATTAAAGACAAGCCTACATAGTTTGGTTTGTTGACAGTCTTGCAAAAGCAAACAAAATAACTCCTTACCAAGGTTTGCTAGAAGCCCATAGTTTTTTTCCTATGGGAAAATAAGGCTGTTCCATGAAACTGTGGGGAAAATTTGAGCTGACAGCCCAAGATTAAGTTCACTTTTCTAATTCTGAGATGGCGACAAGTTTAACTATCCTGGCTTGGCTCAGACCACTTGGGTTGTGGGCTGTGCCTGCAGAAGACGTGGGAGTGCCTGGTGTGACGCCGGGTCTGGGTTTCAGGGGTGACCACAGGGTCCCTCTTTCCCAGGCACAGCAGAGCAAACTTCATTGCAGGCAGAAATCCCCAAAAAGCAGCATTTTATCAAGTTCCTGAAAACCTCATGAAGTGGCTGATTAGCCCATTTGGAAGGGTGATCAGATAAGCCTGTACCCGGCCAAGAGACCACAGGAGTCAGGTGTCCTTTCCCTGAAATCTTAAAGAAAGCCATTTCTACATACTCATCGATAAGAAGTTGTGATAGAAAACTAAGATTACACCTTTTTAACCTCAAAATTTCTGTTGGAGGAGGGAAGGTCCTATGAAAATTGCTGCTGTAGAGGCTGTGGGTGCTGGAGCTGGAGGCTGAAGCAGCTTCTGAAGACACCAGGCTGCCAACATCCCTACCCCAGTCCCTCTCTGCTCACCAGCACTGGCCTGAACCATGGATAGTTTCATGCTTTTTAACCATTTATGTTAGATATTAGGAATTCTTAGGTTTAGTCATGCCTTCAGACCCTGAACTCTCACTCTTATGGCCACTTGTGATATTCCATCTTGGTTTAAGCCTTAGCCCAGATATGAAATAAGACTTCTGTGTTCCTTGAGAAAAGTTATAAAGTTTACAATTAGCAAACAGAACAATGTCAGGCTCTGGGTAAAGACCAGAGTGTGAAATTGAATTTTGCCAGTAAGTTGCTGCCTTTTCCTTAGCATTGCAAGCCATGCTCTCAAGTTTATTTGAACACATAAAATATGCTAAAAGTTTAGCAGCACCACTGTGTAAAGAAGAGTTGGATGAAGTATATATTTTTAAATACAGCAAGTAATAAAATGTTGCGTAAATTCCCAGGAATATCATTTTGGGGCAAGCACAATAGAATGCTTAATGTGTCTATTCCCAGGTCTGCTGTTTTTATTCCTCTTTTTTTTTTCTCCTGGTTTAATCTCCTCACCCAGCTGATGGTGGGCATTTTGGGAGCTGTGAGGAAGGGGGTACATCTCCATAGGTATTCCCAATATCATAGCAATGGGAGAAGGGATGTGAGGTGCTTGCAACCACTGGTGCAGATGAATGCAGCTGTGGGAGACAGCTCAGAGCTCCTGTGCATGGGGTGGGATGGTTGTTTGCAAAAGGACTGCAGAAGATAAAGAAAAATATAAAACAAATTTTTGGGGAGGGGGGAGGAGTAGGCAAAAGATATTCCTTCTCAAATTAATTTCCTCCAAATTTATTTCCTTTTTATTTAACTTGGTTGAGAAACCTCCCCATGGCTTCATCAGCAAATCAATCTCTCTGTTTTATGATCTACATGGAGTTTTAAGTAGTTAGTCCTGACACTGAAAGCTCTGTGAGAAACCCAAATTCCCATCAAGACAGTTGGGAAGTTGTTCAGAGCCCTCCCTGCAGGTCCAAGACCAAAGATTTAGTCAGTGTTGCCTCTTTCCAAACCAGCATTTTGGGTTTCAGTCAGGTGATGTTGCCTGAAGCTCTTCCTTGTACAAACCTTTCTACACTTGGGTTTCTTTATGGATAAAACACCCAAATACAGGATCATGCCCTTCATTGAGGAGCTCCCTATTTCAAGAGGGTTTGTTCCCTTGCTGCAAATCAGATTTTGCCCCTCTGCAATGCAACGATGCCCCAGGTGGGTCAGGCTTCTCATGTGACTCTTGGTTACCCAGGTTGATGCTGCTGCTTTCCAGGTCACTATTTTAAAGTTATTTCATCATTAAAAACTGTCTGATCTGCAGTACCCATGAAATGATGTTCCCAAACTGCTCCCAGTTCCTGCTGTCTTTCAGGAATATCCATTCTGGAAGTGGGAATCTATAATCTGTGGGGTTCCAGTAGGATAAACATGCACTTACTAACTCAGACTGAAAGAGGGGGAATTTAGGATGGATATTGGGAAGGAATTGTTCCCTGTGAGCCCTGGCATAGGTTGGCAGAGAAGCTGTGGCTGCCCCTGGGTCCCTGGGAGTGTCCCAGGCCAGGCTGGACGGGGCTTGGAGCACCCTGGGCTGGTGGAAGGTGTCCCTGCCCATGGCAGGGGGTGGCACTGGATGGGCTTTAAGGTCCTTTCCAGCCCAAATCCTTCCATGATTCTATAATAATCCAGGGGATATATTAAGGAAAAAAAAAACAACCAAACATCCCCTGACATTAAAGTTTTTATATTTTATTTCTATGTGTGCTTTCCATGATGTTAATTTTTAATTCTTATATAATTTTAGCAGTTGTAACCCAGAGACCTGTTACTCTATTTTGAAGCATCAGCTAAATATCATCATAGAAATTGGTCAAACTAATCCAATTTAGCTATTTACTTGTTTATATATTTATTTAAAAATCAATAATCAATAGATACTGTTGAGCAATATATCTTCTATTTGTATTTGAGTTATAAGATAGCGCAGTATAAAAAATATAAAAGGTGTCCAAGGTGCAACTATTTGGCACTGAGCAGGAAGTTTTTGGCATCCTGAGCACAACTTCCAGTGCAGCTTGCTGAATTTGCCCACCTGGTAGAATTTTTGGCAGATTTTACCTGCATATCCATGTTCATGTCCCATAAATTTCCACGGGCTGGAAGACTGCCCTTCTAAAGAGAGAAATCTCAGCATCTCTAAAGAGGGCCCAATTCCCAGCCCCACAGCACCTTCAAATGGTATTTGGCAGAGATCCCCCTTTTTGGGGTTAGTATTGCTGGGGTTTTCTCTCTGGCACAGCACTGGAAACATTCAAGGACTGCAATTCCCTGTAATCCCTTCTCCTTTTCTGAGTGCAGATAAGCTTGGCCTCCCCACGATGTTCTCCTGCCCATGAGCAAAAAGCCCTGAGGTGACATTGCCCAGGCACCTTCTCCATGCCTGCAGATATCAGAGAGACAACAAATCATCATTCAAAGCATAGAGAGGGGAAGAATGTACATACCCTGGGCTGGCCTGGCATGCAGATTAAAGGCAATCTGGTAATGAAGACCCACCAGATGATAATTAATAAGTGGAGTTTTCTCTGTCTGATTTACCTGTCACGTAAGAAGAGATTTCCCAGGGCAGGAAGGTCTGTTCTACATGAACACGAAGTGTTGGCCTTTTTAAGAGTGACCAGTTCATGGAATGGTGTCTGGAGTCCTTTGTGTGAGCAGAGCAGATGTTAAGGATGGACTCTGAACTCTTCTTCTTCATGGGAGCTTTACATTATCCCAGAAAACCAACTGTGGGTGCTTAATGCCCAGCTAATGTCACACCAAGGAAAGAGGTGGAGTTAGACCTCAAAGGAGACTGAAAATCTGTATTTTCTACTATTCAGTAATAGATTATATTTTTTTTAAGGACAATAACAAGGAATAACTCAGATTAATACACTTCTGTATATGATAAAACCCCTTGGTGTTAAAATTTGCTATTATCCATTTTACACACAGAAATATAAGTGTTCAACAGGATCCACACAAACTGAAGATAATTTGGGAAGATTCTCTTTCTGGTGCTTCACACTGAAGTAGTTTTCACACATTGTAGCAATTCACACTGAATTTAAGTTCTAAATGTTGTGAGAGCCTTTCCTGAGTTCCCTATGAAAAAGCTTTCTGTAACTACATAGAAATAAAATCATTAAAATGTTAATATCACCTATACAATCAAACAGAAGACCTGCTGGAGACTGGGCCAAAACCAAATCATATAAAATCCCTTTCTTAAACCAAACTCCTGGAGATTTTAATAATTTCCCTTTTAAAATGGCACTGCAAATTTTTGTTTTGGTTTGGTTAATAGAGCAATTCTATCTAATGAAAGGAAAGAATGAGTATAAACACATTTCAGAACAACTTCAGGATTCCTAACTCCTCTTAGGGAGACTTTTCCCTTATGGCACAGGTCTGCAGTGTTAAAGACCTTGCCATGAAATAATGAGAAGTTGAGAAGAACAGCATGGTTACCCTGAAAAAGTCACTTAATTAAAGAGACACAAAATGTTGTGTCCATCTATTTAGTGTGCAACCAAACAGATTATCCAGGTGAAAAAGAGAAAATAAACCTAACAGAGTCCCTGCCATATGTGAGAGCTGAAATTGTCCTTTGGTGCCGCCAATTTTTTGTGAGAAATGGTATTTCCAAGAGTTTCTGCTGCTGAAGGTGCTGGGAGCTTCCACGTTCCAAAAATGCTGCACCACAGCACTTCTACTTTTAACACAAACCCATATAATGTATAATAAATTTAGTGATTCATTTATGCCAAACACATGTAAGGCCCTTCTAATTTTGGGTGTTTCCCATGTCACAAAACCCAGGGTGGCAGATGTGCATTAACCATTAAATAATTCCCTGTGATTGGAATCCCCTTCACCTGACCATGGAAAGGACCATAAGGCCTGCTCTCCACCCAACACAAGGTCTGAAATGGCATCTACAGCCTGGTGGCCACAAAAAGATGGGGATTGTCCCTTAGAGTGACCCCAAAGACACATGAATAGCAGTGAGGAGAAGCCCTTCCCTGGCAGTGACCAAGTCCAGGCTGGAGCAACCTGGGCTGGTGGAAGGTGTCCCTGTCCATGGCAGGGGGTGGGACTGGATGGTCTTTAAGGTGCCTTCCAGCCCAAACCAGTCTGGGGTTCTATGAACACCCAACCTCTCACAAAGCATCAACGGGAAGGACCCAACCGATGGTTCAAACGCAAATATTCCTGTTTGTTTTCCATGGCTTTGTTCCACCGTAGGTTCCACGGCTGTGGCATGTTTTATGTGTATCTGAATAAACTCAGGTTCTCCCCTTACACTCTGTTTTGTTTGGATATGACCCATTCTCCAATTTTTATGATAAAATGGTAACATAATTCACATATTAGCATTTCAAAACCTGTACAGCTGCAGAATGAGTAAACAGTGCAGTGAGTAATCGTTATTAATCTGCACTGGGGAAAGAGTGAGAGGGGGGAAAAAAAGGCACATGATTTTGTGGTGTGCTAAACCAGAAAAATATGTTTTGCACTTCTTAAAACATCTCAAATTCTCTTTTTTTTTTAATCTGTGTTTTAGAGGTGACAGAGAAAAATCTATCTTTTAGCTAATCTCCAATGAATTAATATCCTTTTTCATATGAAAGTGTTTGGGGAAACTTGAAATTGTAGCATAACCTATTGATTACATTATTTGAATTAAGTTTTCGAAATCCTACAGCTGTTTGCTGTCAAGATTTAAACCTACTGTCTATTTTCAGCTGTGCACTTAATACACATTTCACCTGGTGACTCAATAACATTTTAATATAAAAGTACATGATCAGGCAACATATGTTCAGTGTTCATACGAGGCTTAATAGCGACAGAAGGGGTAACAATTAACAGTTCTGTTTTTTCTGGGTATACAGGCCACGGGTTTAAAGTTTTTCCTGGGCTGCTTCCAAAAAATCTTTGTTCTTAGTGCCTTGACCTTTGAGGAGTTTGGAATCAATGAGCCACGTTGCCTTCCATAAGGGTGTCAAGTGCAGAATAAAAAACTGCGTCACATCATTTTTCACCGCGGCCAGATGAGGTCTGAGTGAAGGAACAAGGAACAGGAAAGCAGGAACATCTGAAAAATTGACTCTGCGAGCTGGAATGTGATTCTGCAATAAGGGGCAACTCTCTTTTTCTTTTTTTTTCCCCTTTTTTTGTCGGAGTAGGCAGGTTGTAGACAGATCTGGGTCTCAGCCTCCCACCCCTGGGGCCCCCATGTCAAGGCACAGTGATAGAGCGCCCTTCATTTATGCAACATCTGTAACGCATAGAGCAACGTATTAATAGCTCAATATGCCAATCTGCCACTGTGCATTTTGACCTGGAGAGGACCAGAAGCATGGAAGGTCTGTAAGGCAGATGTGGGAGCAGCAGCAAGGGTGGAAATTAAAGGCAGACACTGAGTTCTGCATGGCATTGCAGAGCAGTAGCTCTTCTGGAAGAGGCTAATGCTTCCAGCTCAGTTAGGAGGTTAATAGAGCTAATCTTCTGTATCACTATTATTTATAACATGTTGTTGGACTTAATGTTTATGAAGCTCAAGCTGGATAGTGCACATCCAATTATGTTTTCTTACAGCCATGGAGGGTTTTATGAAAAGGAATATTGAGTGAATGCTTTATTGCTGAAAAATATTGTATTGGTTAGGAGGGAAGTTAATCCAATAGGAGGTAAAAACAGTAACAAAGGCTACAGCAAATACGAGATGCTTTAAATTCATTGCATGACATTCTCACCCTAATTATTAGCCCACACTGGGAATAAAAACAGCACCCTCATCTTCAAGTTATTATTTTTTTTTTCCCTTTCCTCATTTTTATTGCACATTTACATAAGACTTGTATGCCTTGTACTTCTTCCAGGCTGGCTTATAAGGTTTCGTTTAACCCTTTGGCTTCCCTTTTACACAGCCATGTAGGAAGACTAATTTGCACCCACAGAAGGAGTGGAGGGCATGTGACAATGGTGCAGGTGGCCGGGGCAGAGGTGGCCAAGCCATGATGGGCTTGAGGTGGCTGCAGCTTGAATGAGAGCCCAGTGATTCAGGTGGTTATCCGGCCCCAGCTCCCTATTGGGTCTGGAAAGCTGAAATGGAAAATCTTAGTGGTAAAAAAAAAAAATTGTGTAAGATTTCCAGTATTTCCTGCTTCTAATTGGATGGGAAATACTGCAAGAGCAAATCTTTCTGGTGGTGTGGAAGACCAAGCCCACACCTGGCAGCAGAAACATCCAGGGGATGGTTGAGGAAGACAAAAAAAAAAGTCTTTGGAAAATGCCCTGGCTCTCCTGAAAGACCATTGCTTTTGCAGCCAGGGAGAGCAGAAACAATGAAGGGAGGGTTTGTGGTTTGTACTTTATGCTTAATATAAGGAGGGTTAAAGACGGTATGACTGAAGGCAAAAGAGGGAAGGAAGGAAGATTAGTCAGTTAATAAAGGAGATTTATGCTGGTGACGGTAGGTAGGCAAATTGCACTGCTAAATGGGGTATGGACTTCTTTTATGTGGACAAGAGAATTTATCAATTTTCTTTAACTGAAACTGCACCGTAATCGTGTCATCGAGGCCTTGGCTGGAGGAGACACCCATCTCACAGAGAGACAGGTCTGGCATCACCTGTCCTGGCTGGTGGTCCCCAGGGCAGAAATTAGGCAAGGTGGGAACGGTGCAGTGTCCTGTATGCGTTTCCAACAAGCATT
The DNA here is from genome assembly GCA_035583185.1 of Anabacerthia variegaticeps. Classification (NCBI taxonomy): domain Eukaryota; kingdom Metazoa; phylum Chordata; class Aves; order Passeriformes; family Furnariidae; genus Anabacerthia; species Anabacerthia variegaticeps. The sequence goes on from JAWWEW010000166.1 coordinate 34,054,841, forward strand.
TTTGCTGGGCAAGGGGCATTTTGTGCTGCAGTTTTGATCAAGGCTTGGGATTTTTTTTATCTGTATCACGAGTCAAAGGTGCACATGGGCTGCTCTGGAATTCCATTTTTCCATGAGCAGCTTAGGAGTACTTGGAGGGCTGAGCGAGGTGGGATCTCAGAAGCCTGAGATCTTGGTTGGTGATGAAAGTTCCCTTTTCTGTCACCGCTGTCAGGCTGGGCAGAGAGATGCAGCCACATGAAGCGTGGGCAGAGAGTTGGTGTCTGACCCGTGTCCAACTGGCTTACAGGAGCATTTCTTCCCAATATCTGTGGGAAGGCATCTGTGTAGCCAGTGGCTGATGAATTCCCTTGGAAGTGTTCCTGATTTGAGCTCGTGTTGTGTATGTTCCTGGTTAAAAGTGAATTTCTGAAAACACATGGGTTGTTGTCCCGGAGTTCTGTAGGCTGTTATTGGAGTCAGTGTTTCCAGGAGGAATTCAGCTCCTCGTGTTACAGACGATGAGACCTGATGAACTGCTAGGAATGTGTTATCTGCATGAAGCTGAGACAGCTCCTGCTCCAGAGGAGGATTTCCTGGAGCAAATCCAAGCGAGGACAGGAGCTCTGATTGGAGCATTTTCCTCCACAGGCCACATCACTGTGGCTTCACTTCCCTCTAAGCCCTGACACAGGCGGAGCTCCAGGACCAGGGTCTCAAAGAAGAATCAGAGTAGAACAGTCTATGGACAGAAATAAATAATACTCTGTGGCTGGTATTTCATTTATCATTTATGCACTTGAATTTATACTCACCTAAATCCTCTACATATGTCCTTAAATGCCTGTAGAAATCTCAGATTTCTCCTCTTCCATTATGGATCCCGTATAAAACCTGCTTTCTATTAAAAAATAAAAAAAAGTATTCAGGAAAAGCGCATTCTTTCTCAATCCCTGAGCCATTTGGCACTTCAGAAAATCATCAGAAAAGTGTGTGTTTTGTAAAGCCAAAAATATCTCCCTCTCAAAACCCGACCTCTTCTCCAGTGCCTTCTGAGAAAGCAGCATAGGAGAATGCAAAGGCAAGAGCAAAGAGTGGCCAAGTGTCCAGAAGAGCCTCAGATGTCTGTAGGAGGTGAAGGTGGGGCAGAACAACCAGGGAAAGGAGTTTGGGATGGCCACAGGCTGAACACCCTGTTGTCTTGTTGAATCCTGTACATGTACAGAATGTGGCTAAAGATCACCATTGGGAAATATGAATATTATCCTTAATTTTGAGAGAAAAATCCTTGTATATTCTTCACATAAGGATGTGTTTGGGGCTCAGAAAGGTAGGAAGTTGGTTGATTCAGTTCATGGTTGGAATTTGGAAAATTTGATTGACTTTATTGACAGATTTTCTTTACCCTCAGAATGACAAGATGTATATTTACATTTTGTTGCTGGGAAAATATTTACTTTGGAGTAGAGGTATTTGAAATGATCAAATCTAAGGTGAAAATTAAGGGTAGGGTCAGAAACAAATAGATGAATTTAATAGTTTACCTTCTTGGACCCAGAGAACTGAAATGTCACAAAAAACAGCTGAAGGTGAGACATCATTTGTAGAAGATAAGACTTGATTTGTCTCAGCCTGCTGGCCCAGGTCGGGAAGAGAAGCTGTGGCTGCCCCTGGATCCCTGGAAGTGTCCAAGGCCAGGTTGGACGGGGCTTGGAGCACCCTGGGCTGGTGGGAGGTGTCCCTGACCGTGGCAGGGGTGGCACTGGATGGACTTTAAGGCGCCTTCCAACCCAAAACAATTTTAGCCTGGTATTGAAATGAGTTTGAAAAGTTTATGTAATTTAATGATAATTGTGGAAGATCTGAAGGAAAGGATTAGAAAAAGAGGTTGGGGAAAATAAAAGTCTCAGAGATATATTTCTATTGTTGTACTCACATAGGTTGAGAATCAAAGGAAAAAAACACAGTTTGGATCATCAAACTCTTGCTTTGGGCATTTTATCTCACACTTTGTAAAACAAACAGTTAAAGATCCAGTTGTATCCCTGGGTATTCCCATGCATTGAAAGGTAAACTGCCTATTCTACTGAGAAAAGTGGACAAGGAATAGCCTTAAACTACTTATTTAGTTGGAGAACAAATATATTTGAAATTACTAAGAGCAAGACTGTGCTTATTTAGAGCTGCCCCTTATTCCTGCTTGTCACATCATTCAGAAAAAAGAGGCCTTATTATCACAGAACTCAAACTTCACACTGATTTTGAACTATCTCCATTTTGAGATGCTCAGCGTTCTGCAGGGAAATGTTGTTTCACTTTAGGATTATCCAAAGGTCAAATATTCAGAATAATCTAATAGGAAAACACAGCGTTCAATTTAATGGAATTGCATTTAATAGGAGAGGAAAAATATTCTGACCTGGAAGACTCAATCACGAAAAAAGTTTAAAAATTAAAAAACCAAGGAGAATGCCAAAACCTCAGAGTCTGTGCTGTTTCACAGCACTCGGTGAGGGCAGCACATCAGGACAAAAGGTGCCAGGCATCCAGGAGGTCCAATGGGCTCCTTCAATCCCAGGAACTCTCCTCTCCTCTCCCGCTCTCTGGAATAAGTCTCTGCTTGTCCACAAGTGAGCACAACATGTAGCACCTTATTTGTTATTCTGACTCCTCCTAAATCAGACTCGCTTTGGCGAATTTTGGTTCTTTGCGTGTGGACCCTCTTTGTCTGAAATTTGGTAACGCAGCAAAACAAAAGAGGATTCAGAATGATTTTTTGCTCTGTCGGTAGATCCATCACATCCCAGACGCGGCTCCACCTCCCGGCAGCCAGGCCATGGAGAACACGATCCATTAACAACCAGCAATGCCCTCTGTGTTGGCTGTTAAGGAACACGATCCCGTATCCAGTGCTTCCAAGAGCAGGGCAAAGCACTCAGGTGTTCCAGAATAAAACAATGAATCTGAACTGGTTCATGCTGAGTTTTGAGCTGTGAGATGTCAGGGCCAGGTTGGAAAGTCGATGTCCACTGGAGATCCTGCTCACAGGGTAAATGATGCTGCTCAAATCTACTGTAGAAGGTTTGTGGCATTAAATTGTCTGAATAGTGGTAAGTAAAGGCATTTGGGTTTGCTGAAGCGTTATCATTTTTTCTATCTTACATCAGGAAATGATCAAGGAACCTGAGTGTGGGACACAGGGTAACACCTGCCATCCCATCACAGAACCTCATATCAGTAAACACATGAAACATATCCATATTATCCAATCATGTTACTAGATATATGAAGCCTTTCAAAAAGATTATATTGATTTGTTTTTAAAAAGAATTATAAGCAGAGCTGGAATATACCTCCATTTCCTCCTCTCCATACCAATGGCTCATGACCTGCAAGCACACTGTGAAGAGGTGGTGGATTTCCCCATCGTCTCCATCCTCCTATGCCCAAATCCCTCTCTGGGCTGCAGTCAGCACAGAATCATGGGATCACAGAACACACTGAGTTGGAAGGGACCCACAAGGACCATCCAGTCCAACCCTCAGCCCGGCCCAGGACCATCCCCAAGAGTCACCCCCTGTGCCCCAGAGCATCATCCAAACCCTCCTGGAGCTCTGGCAGCCTTG
>JAWWEW010000166.1:34058545-34071045 GCA_035583185.1 Anabacerthia variegaticeps
CCTGACACAGCTCCAGCCCTTCCCTGGGTGCTGTCCCTGGTCCCCACAGAGCAGAGAGCAGTGCCTGCCCCTCCTCTGCCCCTCCCCAGGGAACTGGAACTGCACTGAGGTCCCAGCAGGGAGTGCTTGGGCAAGTCCTCAGGGATCAGAGCCCGTGGGGTGAACGGGCAGTGAGATCCAGCCATCCTGGTCTCCCACCACATTCCTCCACCATACCGGAGGTGACTGGGCAGGGGGTCCATGCTGAGGTTACACTGGGCCACTCTCCCAGCTGCAAACAGGAACCTCCAGCATTGCTAAACAAATCAGGCTGCCAAAGGTTTTTTTTTCCCCTTTTGTTTTTTTATTTTTTTGTTCCTAACTTTCCCATAAAAAGATTCAGGTAAATGTAGCATGACGAGCCAATTTAAGCCAATTTCAAAGTTATTTGAGTAATTGGTTATTAAGATAACACTCTCAAATTTCAATTCAGCAATTATCCTCTTAAAGATACAGAATGTAAGTATAGGGGGAAGAGCATATGCATTAAAGCTACAGAGGCCCCTTTTTAAAACCTAAATTGTGTAGGTATTTGGCAAAAACATGGAGCTCCTGATCTCACTGAACTGAGACTTACCTTCTAACATGTGCAACCCTTCTGTGTTGAAAGCAAGTGTTTCTGAATTTTGGAAACGGAGTTGACTATTATTAGTGCTCATAAAGATTAAGAGACTAAGTGAAGACCCTCCTTTTAATATATGTAAGCTCCTTACCCATAACTTAAGAACCACAAGGGGACAGAACATTGTCTTCCTACAAGGCTGCACTGCAGACTGATGCAGAGTGTGATGATGGAAATAATGGCTTTGGCAGATGTACTTGGTTTGGAGCCAATTTCTCCATCATTATTATTGGTGTAATTACCACAGAAAATGTTTACATTTTAAAAAAAAAAAAAAAAAAAAAAAGAAAAAAGGGAAGAGAGAGAAAAAAAGAAAAAGAAAAAAGAGAGAAAAAATGTGCAGCTTATTCCCAGTTAATCAACCCCGTAGGATGGATGGCCATGACCAATTATTATTCCCAGATACTACTGGTTAATCAAAAAGCTCACAGTTAAAAGGCCTTGCATTTGCTACTTGGCTGCTGAAAGCAAGAGTGTGGAATCTGCAAATGTTCACCAGAAGATTAAGGTTATGCAAATGCTGGGAAGTTTCCTGTGCTTGCAGAGTTGCCTTTCGGGAAGGTGGAGTGGGTTTGTTATTCTCTGGGTGGCACTGGAAGGGATTCAGGGATGCGCTGTTGGCAGTGGGAGATGCCAGCTCTGGTTTGTGGTGTCCTCAGCTCCCGTTCAGGGCAGATGTTCCCTGGGAGGGACATCACCCCAGAGCACAGGAGCTCCCCATGCCCTGAGCTGCCCCAAGAGCCCTTGGCTTGCTGCCCTTGCTCTGCAGTTGTGCCTGTGCTCCAAAGGGAGCAACGAGACACAACCAGCATCGGTGGCTTTTTGTGCCTCCTCGCTCCGGACCCAAAGAATGGGAGAAATCAAAGGGAAAGCGAAGGGAGCGAGTCCCGGCAGAGCAGAGCTCGGGGGTTTGTTCACCATTTGGCTCAGAGCAGCAAAATGCAAAGGGCAGGACAAAATGAGAAAGGAAATACGAAGCTGGGTCTGATTTAGTCCTGATGAAAGTTAACCCCCTTCCAGTGGAAATTTCCGTGGAGCTCAGCCAGCTCCCTGCAGCTGAGAATCCATCCCTTTTGTGCTCAGATCAGTTATAATAATTAAAGATATATTAAGACAGCAGAGAGTGCAGTGTAATCAGGACTGGGAAAAATACTTCAGAGTTATTTTAGCTTTAGTCCTTACGTTTATTTTTTGTGACTGAGATTGTTTAAATAATACATCTCCAGGGAGCAGAGTAAAAATATAGATTCTAATTTGAATATAGATAAACACTGGATTATATATCACAAAATATGCTGGTGTAGCATAAGCAGTACATGCTACATGTTAACACCGAGTATTACGTAACCACAGCACCCAGCCAACTTACTTTTATCATACTAATGTATTTTTTACCTCCAAACATTAATATTTTTATATCTATATATATGTACTGCTACAATGCCATAGTCCCAGGTTTTACAGTTTCGCTGCATTTTTCTGGCACAGGTTACAATGGGGGAAAAACGCCAACTGGAACATGTCGAAAAACAAGATCATAAGGTTTCACTCAAGTTGCTTAAATTATTATGTAGGAGGTATATTATCGACCTTTTAATAAAAACCTTTACAGTCTCCATGGAAACATTTTTACATTGACATATAAAAACATAAATGGAAAAAAAATGTTGTAAAAAAATGAATCTGGTCTCCTGTTCATAAATTAGAGGCTGCCCTCGCTGTGTGGTGCCTCATCTTCCCTCCGTTATGTAAATGCAAGTGCTCGATGATGATTCATTAGCTGAGCATCTTTGTTGTAACCTGTGTAGTAAGCTGAGCCATTCGAGGGCTTTAAGCCTAAAACAGCGTTTAAGTGTCTCTGTAAGGCAGTTTCCTACCTACTTTTAAACCAGGACGGCACAGCAGTGCCTTTGGACTCGGGTTAAATGTGCAGAAGGTGGAAGAACACTCGGAAGTAGCGACTCATAAAATTCAATGCTCACCAGAAAGTGCCTGCCCGGTTTTCTTTGTACTTAAATTAAGAGACTCTCATCCCGACCGGGCGGAATTTCCAGGACTTCGCAGCCTTTGCAGCGCAGGGAAATCCTACAGTACCCTCAGCCTCCCGTGCTGGAGCCCCAGCAAGCTGGGGAAGGGGCAGGGATCTCCAACACGTCGTTTGAGATAAGGATCAGCCTCCCTTGATTGGAATTCCAGAGCTCTCAGCTGTGCTCTGCTGACATCTCATCAGCATCCCTGACATTTACCAGCGATATCCCGTTTATATCATTCGCAACTCCAGAGGCCAGATGACAAGACGCAAAGACATTAGAATTGTGATTATAATACAAAGACAGAAGTTTGCGCTGTTAAAAAGTGCAATACAAAGAGCGCAGGGATTGTTTTCCAGGAGACACGAGCACCTCCTCAGTTTAAGCACAGCGCTAAATGTGCTTTTATTTACAGATAATTCTCTGGCACGCTTCTCTTTTAATCTCAATTTCCTCTTTAATCAGTGCAGGATGGTGCCAACCATTTGCAGCATTCTTTACACGAGTACACACAAAGCGGTTTTTCAAGGAGCTGAAGAAACGAAATTGTCAATGTTTACTGAAATAGAAAGCACTTCCTAAGAACCTGGTCAAATACAAGCTAATGATGCATTGACCCGTATCACATAGAAAAAATAAAGAGCAAAAATATTCTCAAAGTGAATCACATGGCTTTCTACCAATCTGCAATTTGAAAACCAAAAGGGTGATTAGCACATATATTTTAGAAAGCTGAATGAAGAGCCTTAACAGACAGGTAAATGTCATTTTCTGAATGCAATAGGTGACATGAATGAATCACACAGGTTTAAGTTCCTTACAAAGCCCAGTGAAATTATTCACTGCCTTTGCACACTCCTCAGCAGCATCAGAAATTAAATAAATATTTACTTTTAAATATAATTTAATATCAAATCAAACAGTTGTCCTCCCACATACAACATAAGTAGGATATTTATATATATGTATATACTACATGTAGAAACACACACTCATTTTCCAAACACATTTTTAATGGCTTTTTCTTTGCAGTTCCTACCTAATACAGCCGATATGATGATTTTCAGAGTGATTTCTTGCTGAATCAACCTTGAAGGGAACATCCTAGATTTTCATACCTGGGTAGCTTTTGCAGTGCCTTGAGCTTTGTGTTAATAACCAACATTGCAAAGGAAACTGATTTTCACAAAGTACTCAACACCAGTTCTCTGAGTCCCAGAGTCTCCTGAAAGTATCTCAAATTCATCTTGGCCAAGTTCACAGGAGGAAATAGATAAAGGGAGTACATCACACTGAAGTGATGGTTGAACTGACTGCAGAAAAGTGTTGAAAATGTGGAGAGTTTATACACACACACCCATGGAGGAGCAGCTCAGAGCTCCTTCCCTTCCAGCATTCCAGCTTGGATGGAGCCCTGAGCAACCTGGGCTAGTGGAAGGTGTGCCTGCCCATGGCAGGAGGTTGGAACCTCATGAGCTTTAAGGCCCCTTCCAACCCAAACCATCTTACAATTCTCTGTCACGGGGCAAACCCAGTGCTCAGCTCAGGCTCCAACCTCCAGCCGTCACTGCAGAGCAGCACCTGAGAGCTCCAGCAAAATCTCTCAGATAAAATGCTTTAATTTCTTCAGTCTTATTTGTAGTTACTATCAGTTAGAGGGATGTTCCTGTGTTTTTGGAAAAAAACAGGGGCACACACTGACTCTGTAATTCAAGAACATTTAGTTTCCAGGGGCAGTTTGCACATGAAAGTGTAGACCCTTTAATTCCCTCAAAGGACCAAACTATCATATAATGAGACCCCCATGTGGGAAAATACCTCAGATTTTAGAAATCAAGTTTTAAAAGAAAAGCACAAATATTCCAGCTGTTTAATCACCTGTGTTTTTCAGTCATTCCCTTATGGAAATTTTACCTTTTTACATGTGTTGTCTGCTAAAACCTCCTAAAATATGGTTGAACATTTCATCTGGGAAATGACTAAAGCTCAGTCTTGCTGTTGCCACTCACAGGGGGTGACAGCCTTGTTCCTCTCCCCACAGTTTGATGTCTCAGGTAGTGCTGAGTGACCACCCAGTGTGGCAAGTCCTGCTGCTGTTACAACTATCATATTTCTCCCTGTGCATTTCACCTTTTCCTTCGCTCCTCCATGCCTGGGAGCAAAGTGGAAAATATTCTTCCTGCAAAACTGGCCAAGCAATCAGAGGCCACAGCAGAGGGCTGAGCTGGCAGCATGCAGAAATCTAGTTTGCCTTTTCAGCAGGGATGGCATTGAAAGCCCAGGTCGCTCCTTGGGGACCCCATTTTGTGGCCACTCATGCCAGTGGCCCCCCAGTAGCTCTTCAGGAGTCACCCCTCTCCTCCCTTGTTCTTCAGCCCCCTTGTTCCCTGCACGGACCATGGCTGGTATCCACAAATTGGCCCCTCGCTATGGCCTTAATATGTGGCTGTGGGGCCAACAAAAATGTGCCAGCATTTTTGGCAAATCCTCCTGCAGTGTTTGTGCAGATCTCTGCAGGTCATTAACCTGACACTGCCCGTGATAAGAGGGAAATGCCTCTGCGTGGTCTCCGAGGCTCAGCCCTTGTCAATCCAAGCATCCCGTGCCAGCACAGCAGCAGTTAAACGGAGAAACCCCGTGCCCATCCTCCCGAAGGCAGTGCAAACATTGCACCCTGACTGCAGCAAAGAGAAAAGCACAAAGGAAGAGAAAAAGAAAAAAAAAGTGGTCTAAGAAAAATCACTCCGAACTTCCAACTCTCACAGCAATGATAAATGGGTTGGGTTGAAAGGGACCTTAAAGGCCATCTCATTCCATGCCCTGCCATGGGCAGGGACACCTCCCACCAGCCCAGGGTGCTCCAAGCCCTGTCCAACCTGGCCTTGGACACTTCCAGGGATCCAGGGGCAGCCACAGCTTCTCTGCCCAGCCTGTGGCAGGACCTGCCCACCCTCCCAGGGAATAATTTCTTCCCAGTCTCCCATCTATCCCTGCCCTCTGGCAGTGGGAAGCCATTCCCAGGAGCTCATCACCTTCTCCTTCCCTGGACACAACAGCGCTGTCACTGCAAATCTACTTCCCACCCTGCCAACCTTAACTAGAGATGGTTCCAGAGGTGGGAAGGAACTTGCCAAAGTAGGTCAAATATCCATTTTTTTCCTTAAAACAACCTGCACTTTTCCTCCTCACACTGTGCCTTCAGACACAAGGATGCACCCACTAGAGTATTCACATTTAAATACTAGCAATCTATTAATTTCTCCCATAAACTCAACATCCATCTAGCAAAGATTTGTTCTTCATATTGATATCCCCAAGGAACATAACGTGTCTTAGGGGATGAGTCCCTTGATACTTTTCCATGTGTGTATTTTAAATAGATGGAATAATTATTGAAAAAAAATCTGAAATCCATATATACATGTTTAACATTTTTAAAAAATGTTCAATTAAGTTTATGATGTGCTTATTCAGTTAAATTTTTACAAATTCATTTTTTGAATAGTTCAAGAGATTCTGGATTCCCTGATAACAACTCAGTGTAACCTTCCATTCATTTGAGGTGTTCTGTGAATGGTTGTGGTTTTAAAGTCCTGTCTCCCTAACTGTGGGCCTGAAGAAAATACAGAACAAGGGAAGTGAAGAGAAAATAAATAAATAATGGCAGCAGCAAAAGTTCATGCTCAAGAGTTGATGTGATCACCACCAGCCTCTCCACCTTTTTTGCCCACTAATGCAAGAAATTTTCATTTGTTATATTGTAGTAGGACACTGGTGGGCACGTGAGAGTCTTAACAGGATCTCCGTGCTCAGTTCTCTGTTTAACTGTTCCTTACAGGTCATTTCAAACTTTATTTTACACCCTCTTCTGACACAGGATCTGATGGTATAAACCTTGTAGGTACTATTAAACACACATAAGTCAGTTCCAAAGTTCTGCTGTCTCAGGTTGCACCAGATCTCAATTTGCCTGTGAAGAAACAATATGTTTTCATCCCACGTTATCCCAGCTTGGAATCAGTTCCTACCCAGAGCAACCAGCCCGATGTTCAGCGGTGCTAAAGTCACAGGGCTGCATATTTCTCTGCATGTGTATGTGTTTGCATCTGCAAATTCCCAATATTCCTGGCTACTGCTCTCAGAGCCATTGAACTGCTCAGTGCTCCATGTAATAAAACACTGAAGGCATCTGGGTTTTTTTGGACACATGTCTTGGCATGAAGCTGTGCTTGAAGTGCTGGATTCTCTTTGCACAGTTTGGAGACCAGCATGTTTCCAGTGGAGCTGGAAACCTGTAACCACTCATACACTCTGCTGGGTAATTTGTTATAGTTTAGGACTGTTTGGATTTGTTTTCAAGTTGGAAAAAGAAATTTAAGGGGGTAACCTAAGAAAGAACAGATGCTAATACTGGAATATTAGAGCTAAGGGTTCTTATCGCAGTTTGGGGAGCTGTCTAACAGCCCTTTTCAGACAAAATCTGGCCTCAAAGTGGCATGAAAGCAAGTGTATTATGTATTGTAAAACCAGCTGCCCTCTCTCCACTCCCCTCACTTGTGAAATGGTGTTTCTCTGATATCTCAAACGGCTCCATTCTGGCTCCCCAGCCACTGCTCCCAACACTCCACAGCCCAGGGCTGCCTTCAGCAGGCACAGATTAGCACTTGGCCACCTGTCCATTAAGGGCATGTTTTACATTTCAGTGGTTCAAGCATCTCCATCTATTATGCTTTTTCCATTGTTAAGGAAAGCAGGAAAATCCAGGAGATATTGTTGCTGTGTAAATATAAAACACAGATATAGATCAGAGACTCAGAGGTATGGTCTGGGTTGGAAGGAACCTTAAAGCCCATCCAGTGCCACCCCTGCCATGGGCAGGGACACCTTCCATCAGCCCAGGTATCTCCAAGCCCTGTGCAACCTGGCCTTGGACACTTCCAGGGATCCAGGGGCAGCCACAGCTTCCCTGCCCAACCTGGGCCAGGGCCTGCCCACCCTCCCAGGGAAGAATTCTGTCCTAATATCTCATCTAAAACTACTCTGTCAATTTGAAGCCATTCCCCATTGTCCTATCACTCCATGCTCTTGTAAAAAGTCCCTCTCATCTTTCCTGTAGGTTTCCTTCAGGAGCTGGAAGGGCACAATTATAATCACTTATTTTCTCTCCAGAGCAGACAGAACTTGGCACCATTTTGCACTACTGGCCTTTAGACTGATTTAGCTCCAAAATGCTTTGGAATGTTTTTTGGGGTTATTCCCATGGAGGTGAGATGGCCCCTGGTTCCGTGGCTCACTGGGAGATGCTGCTCAAGTGGCAGGTGGAGGGTCAGCAGGACAGCATGGATTTCTTCAACACATCCAGCCCTGGCTAAACCTGCTGTGCAGCACTTCTGGATTCCAGAGCTGGAGCAAGTGGGCAAGGAAAAGACCCCCAAAGTGGCCCTCTAGTATATCAGCATCTGATTGCAATTTCTGATGGCAATTTCTTCCTTTTTTTACACAATTTTCCATCTGTCTGGGTAACCAAAGCCATGCAGATGACTGGAAGGAAACGCCAATTCTTTTTACTTTTGTTGAAATGACTTTCACCCTTCTGCTATCGTATTCTCTGCTACATTTAATTTGTTATGGTTTAGCACATTTTAGCTGAGCAAACAATTTGTATGTTATGACTTGAGCCTGTTTTAGAATTGTTAAGGATGTTTTTTTTTCCCCTTTTCACAGTTTTTTTTCTAACCTGTCTGTATTCAGCTCACACGCTGGGTTGTATTTAAACAGAAGATCAACTGATAATTGCAACACCACTGCTGGCGTCGCTCTAGTGATGAGGCTGCCAGCATTTCCAGGTTGAATTTTGGCACCAGACATTGCAGCCTGGAAGCCAATTTTATTAAAATGAGTAGAGGGAAAAATCTGTTTGGCCTCTTTTGCTTGATAAGAATATAAAAAGACAAAATTTTAAAAGAATAAATTAATGTTGCAAATGCAGTCCCTGACCTGCAGGTATTTTTGTGATGTTTGCCACTGAGCTGAGGTGTCCAGGCCAATATCTGTGGGATCACCACCAACCCTCAACCAGAGCTGCATTGTCCCAGATTAGGGCATTGGCCATGTATTAATTACAAGCTGGGGCATCACGGATGTGCCCAACAAGTGTCTGGAGCTGGGTGCCCACTGCCCCAGGTGCTCACAGCTCCCTGGTCCAAGAATCAACATGCAGTCCCCACAGTGAGGCCAGTGCACCCTCAGTTCATCCCAGAAATTCCATACTCCTCAGTAAAAGCACAGCCATCTACACTTGCTATTGTCTGAGGGCCCATATCCTACCACCTCCTCCTGAAAATGTGCAACCACACACCAGCAGAATACAGATGAAAATCTGAAACTCATATAATTTTATATCTCAGCCTATGGGATAGGGATAATTACAGTTTTAGAATGGGATCAAAAAGCCCAGATCTACAGAGACTCTTTGAAGTCAATATCTATTTATTATAATTACACAACATCTTCCATCGGACCTGAAAGCATTATTAACGCTTGCAAAAGAAAGACAAGCTCCTCATGCCACTGTTTATACCCATTTTATGGATAAGCAACCTGAGGAATGGAGATTTCAGGTGTGTTTCCTCTGTGCTCAAGCAGCACGTGGGCACTGCTAGGTGCAGTGAACCCCAGGCTTTTTTTAAAACAACACATTTAACTCATCAGAGCCACCAGATTCTCTTGACATTATTTATATTCTCACATCTGGGACTTCCTCAGTTGGACAGGCCAAAGGCAGAACATTTTGGGATGTAATGAAGCTGCTCAGTTAGTAAACCAATAACACCTTGTATTTAATACTGCCTTTATCCAAGAATTGCACTTATTTAATGACTGTGAATGTACAGATGCTCTTGTTCCACTCTTCACATTTATGAGAAGAAGACAGGAGAAGTGAAAACAGGACTTGCACAAGGCGGTTTTGGGAATGAAGGTCAAGCTGGGAAAACTGGGAGCCAAAGCCCATTATTGCCCACCCTCTCCTGTAATTCTGGGTTACAGCTTGTCCCTGACGGGTGAGAAAGACACAGAGCATCACACAGCCAGCAAAGAGAAATCTGAACAACTGGGGAAATCTTTTAACAAAATACAACAGTTCCTTAGCAGTTACTGCAGGCACAGTTTAGCAATGAAATATTGCAGTGTCTCCACGGAACGGAGAGAAATGTGGGTCTGAATGGAGTGGTGCCAATCTATAACAAGTGTATTATTCAGAATAACTCCTCTGGCAGGAGGAGTAGAATCGTTAAGGTTGGAAAACACTTTTAAAAATATGAGTTCCAACCATCTAACAGCTTGGGATGGTGTTTTCTGGAGACCTCTGCACCTCACTGGTGGTGCTCCATGAACACACACTCACTGCTGCTGCCCTGTGCAAGGACAGAGGACAACAGCACTGTGGTTGATGCTCCTAATGCTGCTCAGCTCCAGCTCCTGGCAGTGCTCAGGCATCCCCAGAGCAGCAGGGAGCTGCTCCTGGTCACCCCAGCCATGGCACCAGCCATGGGATTGCTGGGATCACCCTTGCACAGGACCACCTGGAGCCTGGGAAATCCACCTTGGCTCTCGGGGCGGGTCTTTTGCTGGTCTTTCAGGGGAAGGGAAGCAATGTTTTCCTTGGGTTGGCAGAGGGCAGTGTGTCTCCTCGCATGCACCATGGGCACCTCCGTGGCAGGAGAGGCTGGGTGCTGGCACGGAGTGACAGTGCCGTGTTCACCTGGGTTTTCCCCTTGAACCAAAAGAGCTCCGGCACCCCCAGAGACAGAGACCCTCAGGAAAGGCTACCACCAACTTCCTCTGCCGTGATTTTCCCTTTTTCATTATGTTTGACATTTTTGAGACTGAGCTTTGTTACAGACTATTAGCCTATGGCAGTAGGCTGGGGAGATAAGACTTCATCAAGCTATAAATCACACCAAAGCGTGGAAAAATGGGAAATTCTGAGGTTGCACCAGCAGCTCTGGTTGGGTTCGCCTGAGTGTTGTACTGATTGCAATATTTCAAGTGACTGCTGGTATAAGCCAATGCTGCAGCTTGCAGGGAAATGAGTTTGGTGCCTTGTGTCTGAACAGCAACACTATTAAAGTTTTGTACTTAGCATCGTTACTGACTTTGTGGGATCACTGTAGCAAGTTTTAAATGATGCATGAAATGAAGAATTCCTGCCCATCCTAAGGAGAGATAATGCAGATAATAGACTGCCTTGCAATCACAGCTGTGCAGTGTTTTTTTGTTCTGCTCACAGGAATGCCCTCCAAACCCCAAAGTAACAGTATATGCAATGCACTCACAGGGTGGCTTTTTTCCTCCCTGGGTTTATACTGACTCTTCTCCCTCTCCCCACTCATGCATATGTTCCAAGGAAGGCAGAGTGTGTGGATCACAGGCAGGGACACAGATGCCCAGGACTCCTAAGGATGCTCGTGCTCCTCTCCACCACAGAGGTGCTGCAATAATTTTACAGCTGCTGCCCAGATGTTGTTTCATCTCAGAGTTTAAACCATCACAGTGGGCAATTGAACATGTTTTCAAGCAGGGAAGAGCCTGGATTTGCTGCACCTCGTGCCCTTATGGTACAGGACCCCAAACCAACAAGCAGCAGTGTCAGGGGGCAGTATTTTGGCCAGCAAATTTCCACGCCCATTTTCAAAGATTTGTGCAATCAGTCACAACCCAATGCTTCAAACCTGGAGAACAAAATCCACGTATGAGACACAAGACCCCACCTTAGCACCATTGACATGTGAAACCTGGATTTGGCTGATGGGGACCAGCCACATCACTGGTCCCAGTTCAGGTGTGTTGGGGATGTACAGATGGACAAAACCAGTTGGAGTGTTACAGTCCAGGCAGGTTTTTATCACTCAGGTTTTGTGTCATCCGCTTGGGCATTTTGTCATGTCACGTTTGCTCCAAAAGTCACGTATTGAAAAGATTTATACTGTCATGTGCTTTATACTTGAAGAACTTATTTTTTTTCCTTTTTTCTTATTTTTTATGTGTGAAAAATCGTTAATAAATCACACGGTCTTGCTACTCAAGGCCTTTGCTTTCTTCAGTGCCCTGGTGAGTGTTAAGTGCATTGGCAACACACAAGCTGATCCAAAAAAAACCCAGCAATGGGTCATTTGGAGAAATAAAGCTCTACCGGGTCATTCATTTTTTAAAGAGTCACAAATTAAAAAGTATCTCATAGGTAAAGGAATGTCATGCCATTCAAAGTGTTAAATATCCTATGATTTTGGTTTTATAGGTTCAGGGATTCACAGGAATTACTTTGTTCCATTAATACCCCGTGACATCAGTTTTTACTTGTCATAAACATTTTTCTGCACTCCCCAAATATTCTCCTTCAATTCCTTTCTTTGTCCCTATGCTTTCAAGAGTATTTAAGGAAGAAAAATGTGCAACTCCCCCACAGTAATATATTTCCAGGAGCTGGAAAGGCACAGGGAGTGAGTAGAAGTCAGTCCCTCGCTGTATTTTCAGCAGTTAAGTCCCATTTTCATTGACTCACATGCCTGTCAATTACACTCAACAATATTTATGAAAACAAAGTTATAAAGCAAAGGAAATCAATGTTACTGTTATTGTTATAAAAAATTGCACCTCCTGGTAATCTTATTTGGGGCATTGCTGCTAACATCCCCAGCAGTTCCAGAAATGCATTGCTTTCCTCCCATTCCATGAGAAATGCCATTAGGAAGGTGCAATTTTGGAAAATAAGGATGAAAACAGGGCAAGAACTGGGGAACGTGTCTCAT
>JAWWEW010000166.1:34075382-34120382 GCA_035583185.1 Anabacerthia variegaticeps
CTGACACAGCTCCAGCCCTTCCCTGGGTGCTGTCCCTGGTCCCCACAGAGCAGAGATCAGTGCCTGCCCCTCCTCTGTCCCTCCCCAGGGAGCTGTCCCTGCAGTGAGGTCTCCCCTCAGTCTCCTCTTCTCCAGCTGGACACACCAAGTGCCCTCAGTGTCCTCGCACGCTTCCACAACAGGCTCTTTCCCATCTTTGTTGCCTCCTTTGGACACTCTCCAATGGCTCAATATCTTCCTTATGTTGTGGTGACCATGCTTGGCTGGGATTTTGTATCCTCTTGCCTCAAGCAAATACCCTTTTCACAGGGAAACTGGAGCCCAGTAGCACCAACACTGGCAGAAGTTGGCCAAAGATGTTGCAGTGATTCTGAGTTCCTCTGGTGACCGTGGGGAAGGAAGGAAGTGACATGGCCTTGCCAAAAACCTGCTGCTTCCCTGGAGCCAGGAAAGATGGGAAGGCTCCTGGCAGTGTGTGTAGATCCATCAGCCAAAAGCTGGCCTGGATTTATGGGAGAATTTTGGTGCTTCACACTCCTGCACAAACACCCTTCACAGCCTCTGTGGATTTCTGGGCCATCATGGGAATCAGCTGTCAATTTTCCTTATGCAAATCGTATGGAAATCTCTGTAGGCACACAGGGATAAGTGTGGTTATAAACATGCAGAAACATTACAGCTATGCAGGGAAGGACATGGAAATGTGCATGTGTTTTTATTCCAAACAAATTGATCATTAGCCACAGTATTAACAGGACTGTACCAGGCTGGGCCTGATTTCAGAGCAGACAAAAAGGCATATTTCTAATTAATGCCAGAGGATTGCCAGTCTTTCCATGCCCCTGGTGCTCCAGGAACATTCCTGGAGCACCAAAACCAGGACAGAAATGGATCTTCCACCTGGCTCACCACATTCCTCTTGGACCACACGCTATGCCCTGATTCCATATCACTGGGAAAAATATATCCTATATTAGAGCATTGAATATGACCTCGATAAGGTGCTTAAAATCAGCATCCTCATTACATATCAAGCTGGCCCTTGCAAGAACAAGCTGCTGGTTCCACGAGGCATTTTCCATGGAAATGAGCTGCGGAGAAGGAAGCTGTGGGAGTCTGTCAAGCACAGAGTAAACTCAGGTTTGAAGCGTGGCATTTCCTGATGCACATCCTTAATTACAACAACAGAATAGAGAGTGTGGAGGAGGAACTTTTACAGCACATTGAAGAAAGGAGTGATATGTGGTACAGCTGTCTGGATTTCCTTGGAAATATGAAGCAATATCATTTATTAATTATGCTGAGGTAACTGGGAAGAAATTTAAATATAGAAGTACCTGAAACTAGTAATTGGCTGGAATGTTCTCACCCCCCTTCCCCTGCTGCTGTAGAAATTACCAACAAAATATATTCCACTTCATTTCCCATGACACTAAACACTTGGAATATGGTTCCACATCTTAATATTATTGAGAGATGAAGTGACATTATGAAAAAACCTTGCTCAGAGCTCCTCTCTTTGCGAGCAGGCAGTGCCTGCTATGTCTCCTTGAATACGAAGGCTCCTTTCTTCAGCTCCTGAGCAACGTGAAGGACCTGCAGCACAAAGGGGCCTCAAAATCATCCTCCCCCTCATGCTTTTGTCCCATGATTGACTTGTCAAAATCAGGAATCAGGAGCTGTCACTGGTTTGCAGCCCGCAAGATGAGCTGCTGGACTTCAGAGCTGTAGGGAAATGTTTGTGAAAATGCAACAGAATTGTGTAAACCTGATCTGGCATCACATGATACTGAATAATTTGGGAATAACACTCATCTGCAAAGGGTGAGTGTGTACCTGGCATAAAAGTTCCAGAATGGCTATCCTGGGATGCAGGGAAAGCAAGAAGGAATGGGGCAACTCCTCTCCTAAAAGATCACCTGGAAATACCCTGACTGGTGCCACACTGAGAGAGAGATGCCTCCATCAGCCTTACAGGGAGCTGGACGAGCTCCCAAGCTGGGAATTGATGGGTCATTCATCACCTATTGACCACCAAACTGGCATGGAAATTCCCACTGAGGAAGGAGTGCAGTGACAAGACAAATCGTGTTGTTCTCCAGCAAAAATTGGTTTGATGGATCAAAGCTGGAGAGCAATTACCACGGCCAAATTATGATTTTCCTTTTGAATAAAAAATCCAGTTATTAGTGCAGAATAATTGTATGGCTGTGAATATGGTAAGGCCCATATTAACTAAAATGGAACATTGTAGGTCTTAACTATACAGAATTTCACTGTCAAAACCAAGTAAATTTTAGGTTATATCTGCAACTCCAGCCTCATAATCCTGTGGGAGGCAGAAAGCTGACAGATTATACATCCAGCCCCACTCAAGAGGAAGAGTAGGGCTGGCCAACAGGTATAGTGTGAGTGGAGGACAGGATAAATCACATTTTCTCCAAAGACTGATGAAAGGAATACATTTATTTCTGTTTTACAGGGCATAACAAGTTTATTTGGATGGCTACCTGACCCACTCATTTTTCTTGGAAAAGTGCAGCATGATTCTCCAAGAACCCCCATGCCAGGCAGTGTAGGAAACACAATTCAGAGTGGTTGTTAAAGATAAATTCCTTAGAAGTTTGACTTGGCATTCTTCAATTACTACTCTAATTATTCTTCTATTACTTAGGCAGGGAGCCAAAGGTTTCCTGGGTGCAGAGGAAGTTAATAGGGGAGATGAAGCAAGATTGTGAGGCCATGTCAGCATATGTTCATTAACACCCGATTTCTTCAGCATTAAACTTCCTCGAGGCTCCAACAAAGTGTATTTAATGATCAAAAAATATGCACAAATAATTATTTACAATATTTCCTGACCCATTTTTTTTTTGGTTGTTTGTTCAGAGCTGTGGTTTTTTTTAAAGAATAGAGGAATTCATTGGGAAATCTCCAGTAAAGAAGGTGCTGTCTCTTGTTCATTGGGAAGGAAATTAAGGAGTTTCCAAAAGCTTGCCAGTAATCCCCACTGCTTTCCAGCGTTCAGCACTGGATATATATAATTACATATGAAAAAATTACATGCGAAGAAAGTTATTTAAGTTGCAAAGCCAAGTACTTGAAAGTTAAGAAATGGCATTTTTACCAGTGCCTGTGCAATCCTGATTCTTCCCACTTATGTATCCAACTTCCAATATTAAAAGGGAGGCAAAGGGAAAATATTACGTGCTTGTGTAGTTAAAGATTGGATCGTAATGCACGTGCTCAGGGGAGCACAAATAAGGTTGCAGACATATAGAACTGTAAATCTGGCATTCCTGAATGTACAGATCTTGCCTGTATCAACTAAATAACTTCCTTTTAACATAATTTTTATGCCATTTCCTGGTTTGTTTGGTTTCTAAGGAAATATAGAAACCAAATCATCTCATGCACAGGTATTTAAAAGGACATTAATTTTTGAGTCCAGGTTTTAGTCTTTACTTTTTCCGTCATCCGTACTTGCTTACCTTCTTTTCCTGGGAAAATATGGAAACCTTCCCCCTGCGGAGGCACCTGGGGGTGTTAGGGGATGGTGGGAGAAGATGTAGGGATTAAGGTGATGTCCAGGGTCAGGGTGAAAACTCTAGAGTTTCACCAAAACCCACCTGAGGTCTGTGAGCCAGAAGAGGGAAACTCCAGAAAAAGAAATAAAAAAGCCAGAGGGGCTTTTTAAAAACCAGTTTATAACTCAGTGAAACCTGAGAGACATTTTGTGGTACCCAGAAAAGACATTTCTCTGGCCTGAAGGTTTTCTCCCTGCCACATTTCAAGAATCTGCTGTGAGAACCATGGAGCTCATCCAAAAAAACCCAGTGCTGGGATCTCCCCCAGCATGGAGGTCTGGGTGGCCAAAGGGCTCCTGCTGAGACACCACAAGGGATGTGGCTCTTCTCTGATGTTCTGAAGTCACAGGAGCTTGTCACTGGTGACAGAGAAGAAGAGGAAAGTCCCCTCTGTGTTTTCAGTCCCTGAAGGCTCAGCTCCAGCCCATGGAAATGGGATGGGGCACCAGAGGACAGAAAGAAGGAAAAATCGATTGTAGATGTTGGAAACTAATCCAAATCCTTCCTGGCAAATCTGCTTATTTAATAGGTTCATTTAAATTCATTTCACAGTCAAGGAAAATGAGATTTTTAAAAAATAAATGTTTATTAATGCAAGTTACGGGCAAAATAAATCCGCTCTTTTCCTCTTCCTCCACTCCAACCTCAGAACAGAGAAAATCTGAGCTGTGCTCAGCATTAAATATAAAAATATATCTATATATTTATTTCTTCTTTACAGTGGGCTTAACAAAAACAGAATTTCAGGGATTACCAATTGATAAGCTTTTAAAAAAATTTTCCATTTAAAATTATGAAGGGGAAAAAAAAAAATCAAAAGAATAACAAGGTAGCCAAGTTCCAGGATGTCTTACAGCACATTAGGTATAGATCCAACCTCAAAGAATTTTTATAGACCTTTCATTGCTTCCAAATTCAGAAACATTCCCCCAAACCAGAGTCCAACCTCAGAAGGTGCCAAACATCTCAACCCAGCTGAGACCCACAGTGGGTGTTGCTGCCCTTCTCCAAGGTGGTTTGGAGCTGTGTCCTCACCCACCAGGAGGCACAGCACCTTGCAGGTCTGGTATTTTTTAGGGCACAGTGTGGATATTTAGAGGCAAAGCCTTGGATCGCAGATTCCTGCTGAAATCTGCAGGGAATTGTAACAGAGGATTTGCCCCTGAACTGAACTTGGCAGGGACCTGCTCTCCTTGCAATGCACCACCAGGAGAAACCCCCCTGTCCTGCCAGCCGTGAACATCTCCCACCACCAGAAATGCTGTGAAGTGGCCTTTCCACCCAATCTTGGCACCCTGTCCTAAGCACTATTTGATGTGTTCTGCCCTGTTTGTTTTCCCAGAGTTCACCCTGCTTTAAACCACAGCAGGAGGCAGCGAGGGTCCTGGGTGGGTGGGATGCAGGAGGTCAGGGGGGCTGGTGCCCAACCTCTGCTGGAGCCTCATGGCTGGGGTGGCTACTAAAGGATGGGCATCCTGGCTGGGGGAGCTGTTCTGGCTCAGGTCTTGCCAAGAACAAATCGAAAGAGGGGAAATTTAGGTTAAATCTTAGGAACAAATTTAGGGGTGGTCAGACACTTGCACAGGTTTCCCAGGAAGGTTGTGGATGCCCCAACCCTGGAAGTGTTCAAGGCCAGATTCGATAAGACCTTCAGCAACCTGGTCTAGTTGATACTGTCCCTACCCATGGTAGGGTTGGGTTGGAATGGGATGACCTTTGAGGTCCATTCCAATCCCTTAACAAGCTGTGAAGGTCACTGGAAGGGAATACAAGCACATCCGCACACCAGAAGCCTAAAAGGAGAGGAAATTGCACCTTGCTAACTAAAAACTGTTGTAGGAACCACACACCACATGCAAGTGGTTAGATGGTCTGAGTTGGAGCTCACTTTTCTAGCATGGTGCAGAAAGGGACCTCAATCATCCCTGACTGGGATGCAAAGGGGACACTTGGCTGAGGAAGGTCTGCAGAGTCCCCTGTGTCACCCTGACCCCCTCAAGAGCTTCACCCACTCCTGTGAACCCCACCAACACCTACTGCTTCCCCTCCAGAGCTACCAACATGTCAGGGACATCTCCCAGCTCCTAAAACACCTGCTCTGAAAGATCTGCTCATTGCAATTAAATATTTAGACGATGCTTCATTTATGAAAATTGGATTTTAGGCGTGAATTAGGACTACCTTAATTATTACACTAAAATATGAAAATGGTAGTATATTATTAGAAACATATTTTTCTTGCGAAACTGTGTTTGCGATCTAGCCAGGAAAAAAAAAAGTTATGAAATAGACTTTTTATAGTAGGTGTTAATTCTGAATAATTAGGATTAGGCACTGGGGATTTGCAACCCAAATAAAAATTACCTAATTAACCCTTATATTGGCCCTAACAGAGAAGCCAAATAGTTCAGCAATAAAAAAATGAAAAAGGAAAAAAAAAAGCCATCCACATACGTAAGTGAACATCTAATAGTCTAAAACCAAAATGAGATTTAAAGACACCTCATGGAAAATATTTACAAACCTGACTAGAGCCATTCAGACAGCCAGGATTTGGATTTGCCATGATGTGATTGATATGATCCAGATATTTTCCGATCACATCCCAATTAGGAAAAGTGAAATCATCTCAGGTCTTTTTCTTGACACTCTCCTAATGCTGCTGCTGCCTTCCCTAATTTCCTTTTATAATGATGATTAGTCTTATTTGGGCTATTTATTCTTTTATTGTCTGGATTTTCTCAAGTATCCCAAGGCATGTCCAGGAGCCAGTGCATTCACAGGAATAAGACCTGGCAGCCTCTTGCGCAACACACCAAGCAGGAGGGGCACACCATGGCAGGGGCTGGAGCCTCCTCAGCCCCTCAGAGTTGCACTGGATCAATGCCCAAGAGCCAAGACAACCATCTCTCCCTGCAAATGTCCTCTGGAAGAAACCCTGGCCAGCAGCATGCACCAAAACAGAGGGAAAACAGGAGGTTCTCTTGGCCACAAGCAGGGCAGAAAATAATTCTCACCCTCAGTCAAGGACAAGGGTAGAGTCATAGAATGTCCTTCAGTTCAAAGGGACCCACAAGGATCATCAGTCCAACTGCTGGCCATTTATAGGACACCCCAAAAACCCCACCATGTGCCTGAAAACATTGTCCAAACACTCCTGGAGCTCTGGCAGCCTTGGTGGAGCTACTCTTGTAAACACCACCAGCTCTGGAGATGACCTCCAGTTAATTTCTCTGCCCTAGGTGTAACAGCCAGCACATAAATCCAAGGTCTGCTCCAGCTCCATATGTTTTAGAGCTTCTTATATTTTCCTTTCCTAGACAGACTTGGCAAACTGCAGCAATATGAGTTAGCACTTGAGCTGAAACAAGAGCTGGCCAAACTTCGAGGTTGCCAGGGTTTGAGATGTGTGCAAAATCCAGTCAGGCCCCTTCAGATACAATCATTTCAATACAATCATTTGCAATGAGTTAAGGAAACATGGAGGCATCTGTCCAGCTTTTCGCAACAGCCAGGGAAAGCTGCCAAACGTCCCAGTTTGCTACAAAAATGTGGCACCAGGTTCACTCAGTACGTGCAAATTCTCCTCTCCCACTGAATGGGGAAGGATATGGACCATTACCTAAATTAGCAGTGTGAGAACAGCACGATGTCATTACCTATCCCAGCACCCAGGGAAGGGCTGGGGCTGTTCCAGGGCAGGGTTAGGTGGGATCTCAGGGAAAGGCTCTTCCCCCAGAGGGTGGTGGGCACTGAGCAGGCTCCCCAGGGCAGTGGGCACAGCCCCAAGGCTGCCAGAGCTCCAGGAGGGTTTGGACAACGGGACAGGGACAGGGTGGGATTGTTGGGGTGTCTGTGCAGGGCCAGGGGTTGGACTGGATGGTCCTTGTGGGTCCCTTCCCACTCAGGGTATTCCATGATTCAGTCTAAGGGACGTGTCTGTGATTGCTGAATGCTGAATGACACTGGCATAAGTGAGAGGTAGTTTTGTATCTGAAGAGCTTCATCACACTAATATTTTGCCAACAGGAATTACCACCCTTATGAAGAACTAACTGAAACACTGTTTACAGACAGATGCAAATTACAGGAACACTGGTACAATAGGAGCAAAAGCAAGTTTAAGCTTTCTAATAACCTTTTCAGGTTCTGATCATTCAAATAACCACAGACAGTGCTTAAGGAACTCCAGACAGACATTGTTTTAACTCAGAAAAACAGACAGTACAATACATTGCACCATCTACCTTGTGAGTGCTCTCCTTCCAAGGCTTCCTCCAGCTGCCATTTCAGGCAAGCCATGGAGTTGTCCCAAATCCCTTGGGATTGTCCCCACAGCACCCACTGCTCTCACAGTCACCATTCCCATCGCTCCAGCCCCACCACGGGACCACCACCAGGCTGCCACTCACAGACCACGCTCTGCCCCCCAGGAAAACCAGGATTTTGCTCAAGGTTTATAGATTCAATCAAACCTCCTCCAATAATTCCCAGGGAAGAACTCTATATACATGAGGCTGAAGCCTTAATTTTTTAAGTTTGCTTTTCCCCTGCTGTACAGATTAAATACATAATTTGATTTCATCTCATTCAATTTTAAAACGATTAATCTTATAAAAACCCACACAAGTGGTCCCAGCTCGGTCCAGCTGGACAGGTGCATCTCAGTTCCAAAGTGGAGCCCCATTTCTGACCTGGATTTTCCCGCCCTCCCCACAAATAGGCACCAGGAGCATCAGATGCCCAAAATACTTCCCCACTGAAAAAGAGAAGCAAAATCCAGGTCCCCAAAGGCCCCAGAGAGACCAAAGAGAAACACAGGGCTCCGTTTTCCTCTCCTGGCAAGTTGCCTCCTGCAATGTAGGCTGGATTTCCTTCTTTTAAAATCTGGGAACAATATAAAGGGGAGATAACTTGCAATCCTTAATGCTTTCCATCCTCTTTGCAAAATCTTTTTATAATGCTCAAATAGTTGGCTTCCAGTGATGATCTTATAATGATCCCAGGGAGTACTGAGAAACTGAGAGTAAATTCAAGTCAAATACATTTTAGAAAATTAATACAATATCATAGACCTTATATTGAATAATTTTCATTACAGGATATAATTCTCTTACTGGGGAAGAGCAATATCATGGTGATTGTTGATGTTGCCAGTGCTCTTTTGTATTTTTTTTTTAAATCTGCAATACTTAGGCATTAAATTGTTCTGTTATAGTTGCTCGGCAACCATAACTTCTGCATACCCACCTCCCATGGCTTTGTAGCAACAACAATCTTAGGATAACAAGGGGATGGGTATCTTTTTTTAATTTTTTATTTTTTTTTTGCAATCAAGATTCTCCTTGATATGCAAATTTATGCAACATTTTATGTATTATGGATGGGAAAAAATTAAAATAATTATTTCATTTGAGTAATGAGCCTGAAGTGTTGATTTCGGATTGCGAATTGCAGGAATGGACCTGCTGAAAATTTGATTCCAATAAACAGAGGAAATCCACTGGCATAGAGTAAAACAATTATATTCTCCTCAGAACACCTGCTATTTACATATTTCAACTGTGAGATACAAAACAGGAGTGGGGAGAGCGTTCAGGGTTTGTGCTTTTGAGTTTTGGGGAAGAGCAAGTAACTGTTTAAGATAAAAGGAAAATAAATGCATAAAGAACCCTAAGAAAAACAGACTCAAAGTAAATTCAGCACCTGCAGAGCAGGCCAAACTTAAATTAATCTTCTCCAGAGAAGTTGGAGATCCTCTGGGTGGATCTCTGGGAATCAGTGTAGGATACCACTTCAGTATATAATCTCACTTTTTTTTAGAGTCTGACAGAAATTTGGGCACCTCCAGGGCAAGAGGCAGATGGATCTGGGTGCTACAACTCCACAAAATAAAAACATCTCAGTTTTTAACAATTGCTTTGTTCTCAGGACTCTTTGGACTGAAGGATTTCACTTGTGGCTCTGCTGTTGTACCTCATCAAGACCCTGAAGGGATTTCTGCCTCTGAAACACCAGTGTTTCTATTCTGCCTTACCCAAGGGATTCCTGGATCCATAGGAAGGGACAATGGCAGAGCCAGACAGCACAAAGTTATTTGCAATGTTTAGGTGGGTTTGGATTTTTTTGTGTGTCTTCAGAATGGTCCTATAGTCATAGTACATTTATTTTTGTTCTTATCCTCTGCATAAATAGAATAAAAACCTAAATAAAGGAGTTATTACGCCATCCTGCAAAAACATCAATAGACCAAAATGATTCTCTTCTTAATTGTTTTAATTAAAGAAAAAGTAAAATTATCCTCATTTTCATTTCAACTACTAGAAGGGAAAAATAATTTGATATTGCACACAGAATCTGGATGAATGTTATCGGGCAACACCTCAGAGTGGTTTTAATTATTTAGTGTACCAAGTTCATTTCCTTTCAAGTAGAATAAAATTTAACTTTTCCCACCAAGCCCAAGTCAGGGTTCAGCTTTATTTTTAACTTTGACATCACTTTCTCAGTTGATCCAGATTTCGCCCCCATGAACACAATTGAGTTTTTCTGGTGTCTGAGAATTAATGGAGAATTTCTGTGGCACCACAGAAGAGGGAACTGCTCTGGAGATCAAAGAAGTAATTTTCCCTGTTTCATTTCTCCCTAATCAGGATATCCCCCAGCTTCTGGAAAGCCTTGTAAGTACTTGAATATCGTGTCTCTTTATTAAGCTACAAATACTCTGAATTGAGCCTCCTGCTTTGGGGATGCTGCTGTTGAGTGCAAAGACCCCCTTACCTGTATGACACGATCCACAATGCTCTGCTTGAGCTTAGATCAAACCAAGAATTGCACTTTTCCACTGCCCCGAGGCCACTGCAAAAAATTAGCTGCCAACCAACATGACTAAAAATAGAAAAATAAAGAAATCCATCCCGAACTCTTCAGAGAAATGACTTTTTAGAGCAACAGAAAGGAAGCCCCCGCTGGCAGCAGCCTCCTGGTCCTCCACCAGGACATTGCTGGGCATCTTTCCCAGTCACCTGCAGGAAACCCTCCCTGGCCCAGCCCTCGCCTCTTCCCGGGGCTGAAAGCATTTAAAGAAAGAGCTTTTTACCTCAGATGTGCCATCAGAAGTGGCAGTGCAGGGGAGCTGCCACATCACTGCAACGCACTCAACATCTCCCCAAGGACCTCGTGGTCCGGGTTCCAAATATAATTAGGAGAAATTTCAAACACTGCTTTAGATTACGTATACAGTAACATGCAGTACTGACACAACTAGAGAGAGTATCTCTTAAAGTCTTTAATCATCAAGTCATATTTTGTCTTCTTTACATATAGGTCATTTCTTTGACAGAATAAATTATGATTAGCCTCTTAGTTTAAATGTAAAATTTAGCAGAACTATAGTGTCACTGCTCTCTGTGTTCTCCCTTTCAGTATTTCTCTTTCATTAAAACTGCCTTTGAAATCTTTTACCCTCTACTATATCTGAAGCCCAGGGAGGACACACTAATTTCTGAAACCCTGCCTGTGCTAAAGGAAAATGTGGAGGCTTAAACTCCCACATCATTTTTTATCCCTTTTTTTTGGATACCAAGATCACAGCGATCCTGGTGTACAACAGGCAGGGAGCAGACAGCCAGAATATGGGATGTGCTGGGAGAATTTCTAGGCAAACTGTGCATTTTCTTAGAGCACAGTTCTTTTAATATCCAAGGAACAAGACCAAACAAAAAACAACTATTTTCGTTAAGGCACAACTCTTTCTGTTCCCAAAAATTTTAGATGCCTTATATGTATGTGCATATATAAAATATTTACTCTGAACAGAGGCAACTTATGAAATTCAACAGGCTCAGCCCTTTTGAACATCATAAACCTTGCTGGCCAGGCTGACGTGTTCATGTATAATTTTTACTGCCTGCAGAAACCCTTTTCCTCCTCGATGTTCTTTGCTGCTCAGAAGTGTTTGCAAAGTGCACAAGTGCTCAGTGCACATCCCAAATGGTGCCATGTACCCATCCTGCTGTGGGAGTGCTCCAGGGGCTGAGGGAATGGAAGGGATGTGCCAACATCCTGCCTGGGATCATGTCGGGAATCCAACGCTCACCCAAGCTGGGACAGCCCTTGGCTCGTGCTGCCACTCCAAATTCCATCCAAACTACCATGGAAAAGCACTTTCCCACAGTGTTTTCACATGGCCCTGGGTGCACATTAAGAGCCACAGAATTATGGAATCACAGGATGGTTTGGATCAGAAGGGACCTTAAAGACCATCTCCTTCCACCCCTTCCATGGGCAGGGACATCTTCCACCAGCCCAGGCTGCTCCAAGCCCTGTCCAACCTGGCCTTGATTTGTTAAATGTGACACCAGCACCCAAATGAAAAAAAAAAATGTTAGAAAATAGCGTAAAAAAATTAAAAATTAAAAGAAATCACTGCTGGCCAAACATTACATTGTTAGAAACAGCTTCATCTGCTCCTGTGGTTCTACTTGGAGCAACACCATGCCAGCAATGAGAGGGGTCATAATAAAAAGAGTTAGACTTGCCAAGGCACTATTTCACTGGGCAGAAACATCTTATTACACAGCCAGAGAGAATGTTTAAGTGCTGAACAGTTTGCAAGTTGAACCTCTATAAATATGACTGCAAAAAGCAAAGAGTAGCTTAACCATAACAGTTAGGAACTGCTATCCCATGTCTGATAGAAAACTAAAATTGCATCAACATATTATAAATAAGAGGATTTAAAGCCTTCTGGAGAGGGTGAGGTTATAATGCTGTTGGACCAATACTATAAAACATGAAAGATTTTATCCTGCTGCCATAATTCTGCTGCTCTGATGCCGGGTTTCCTTAAAAATATGCATCTGCATTGCAATGTTTAGAGATGCTCATGATTCTTCTTGATGCATTCCCTCCCAAATCAGAGGATTTCCTTTGGACAGGGGCTCATTTTCAGCTGGGAAAACTAAAAAAGGTTGCTACTTTGGACTAAGGATCCCTGTGATCCTCCACTTGGCAGGACAACAGAGCATCCATGGGAAAACTGCGCCATAAATTTGAGCTGTCCGTGGAAAGTGGGAAATGTAATTCTAAATCCTGGACTCCACAGCACCTCAGAGCCAGAGAAGTGTCACAGGAGGGAAAACTGACTTGTGGTATACAGAGCTGCAGATCTACAGTTCCCACAAATCTCCCCTTTCACCCCTCCAATGTCTGTCCCAGAAGCCCCCTCTCCAGGCAGGATTTCCAGCAAACACAGGGTGTGCAGCCCTTGGGGGTCTAAGCCATTCATTCTGATCCCCCCAACGCCATGAAACCACAGCAGATCCCATAAAGCCCTTTTAGGAAGTTGGGTGTCTAATTCCCACTATTCAAGGCCACGGCATAGAACAACAACAACAACAAAAAAAAATAAGAAAGGCAATTAAGGACTGTAAATTCCCTCTTAAACATCTCAGATAAGATTCCTAAACCTGTTTGGAATGCTCAGATTTTGTGGGAAGACATTTATCTCACATTGTGTTTTGAGCTGCTGGAACGTGGCTCACTGTACAGCAGAGCAGATCCAGCCTCAGGTAATTTTCCCTTTCATGCAAAGATCACATTAGGGAAAGAGGTGGAGAACTCCTCCTCGACAAAAGGCCAGAGGATGAAATTGCCCTTGTAAGTTCCACGGCAATTTGTAAACAAATATACCTAGTAAGTAGTAATTAACATTTTATTAGATAAATGACTCTTGCTCGCTAAATTACCATGCATAAATATGCCATTAATATGCAGCAGAACTTATAGTTCACAGCTCTCAGCAATGTAAACATGTGTTCCCCCACTCCATCTCACCCTGCTCGTGTGTCTGTGCTCAAGGACTGCCATGAAATACAGCCTTGATTTAGGGGGCTCCACACTCTCAGGGAAACCTCCTCTTCCATCTGAGCTTACCCTGATGATGGGATGAACATGCTCTGCCCACGAGAAGGCAGAGCCATCATCGTGGAGCTGTTTTGCTCTTTGTTGAGGCAGAAAACCCTCATTTTCTGACCATTACAGTAATGTTGAGCTGTCTTGTGACTGAAGAGGAATAGAGAATTTCACACACACACAGAAAAGAACCTGTCTTCATCCCAGGAAGGACATGGAGCTGTTGGAGAGAGACCAGAGGAGGCACCAGGATGGTCAGAGGATGGAGCAGCTCTGCTGGGAGGGAAGACTGGGAGAGCTGGGATTGTACACCCTGGGGAAGAGAAGCTTTGTGGGGACCTGAAGGGACCTGACAGGAACAACGGAGAAGAACTATTTACAAGGGTCTGAACGGCTTCAAAGTGAAAGTAGGTTTAGACTGGATATTAGGAAGAAATTGGATATTGAAAGGAAATTATTCCCTGGGAGGGTGGGCAGGCCCTGGCCCAGGTTGGGCAGAGAAGCTGTGGCTGCCCCTGGATCCCTGGGAGTGTCCCAGGCCAGGCTGGACGGGGCTTGGAGCACCCTGGGCTGGTGGGAGGTGTCCCTGCCCATGGCAGGGGGTGCAATGGGATGAGCTTTAAGGTCCCTTCTGACTAGAACCATTCTGGGGTTCAAGGACAATACCAGGGCATTTTGCCATCGTTAATGAGCCCAGCCATGCCAAGCAGCAAACCAGGGCTGTGCTGCTCCCACATCCCAGGTGGAGAGTTGGAGCAAGGCAAGACCGAGGGCTTTGCCCATGACCCCACAGGAGATGGTATCAGAGAGAGCAGTGGCTTCAGCCAAAACCAGCCCCTCAGCCACAACACTGTGCCTCGATCTGACCAGAAGTATGTGCTGAAGTTTTGCTTCAAAGAGATTTAAAACCACACATGATTACCATTTGTTACCTTGAAATAGATGAAATTAATTTCCTTTCTATGCCATTCCTCCTCTGTCTTAGAAATCCCTTTTCCAGGAAATAAACAGCAGTACTGAGTGTTTGGCTTTTATCCTGCTGTCAGGCTCTCCAAATACATGACTCCCAGGAATTTCTGTTAGTACATAAAATATGACATGTGTGAGAAAAGGTTAACCCTGACACCTTACTTTCCAGATCTTGATTAATTGTAATTTCAGAACAGAACCAAACACAGCCAGTGGTGTCAGGGTGACAGCCAGAGAGCGGGAAGCATGGAGGATCAGAAGGATATCAATGCAGACCCTCCTTGGAAAGAGCATTTTTGCCTTCCTACCCTCACTGACACAAAGCTGAAACCAACTTGAATTCCCTCAGGAGCACACGTATTTATTCAGGTGTGTGTCCATCTTGGCTGAAAGGTCCAAAGAGCCTTAATAACTT
This sequence comes from Anabacerthia variegaticeps, assembly GCA_035583185.1. NCBI lineage: Eukaryota > Metazoa > Chordata > Aves > Passeriformes > Furnariidae > Anabacerthia > Anabacerthia variegaticeps. The sequence goes on from JAWWEW010000166.1 coordinate 34,090,269, forward strand.
TGGGGTGGGTACCAGCCCAACAGCTCTTCATCCCAGCCAGGCAAGAGAGCCTGGATGTTCCCCCTCTGGTTGCAGCCACCCTGATCCTCCCCCAAAGCAAGTGCTCACCTGGGCATGGAGGAGCAGTCAATCAGCTGCCACTCTTTTATATCCCTTAAACACCTTAATAGCTCATTAGAGGTCAAAGAAATCCTGACTTGCCTGTTCCTTTGCCATTACAGGTCCTACCTGCAGCCCTTTGCCTGGCAAACACAAGGGCACTGAGGAGCCACTGGGTGCTTTTCACTTTGCTTTTCATTTAAATGTGTAGTAGAACCAAAATGTGTATTTTATTGTTTCCTTGGGCCAGGGTTAACCTTCTCATCCACTACCACTGGTTTTGGCTGACAGGGTATTTTGGTAACTAATTCCCCATCAGGCAGAGGACAAACATTGGCCTGTAGTTCAAAGGTGCCTCTGCCTCTTCTCCAGGTACCTCTGGAGTGCACAGCATCATTTACTAAATGTTTTAAAAGGTATTAAATGTGAGTATGGAACTTCTTGGTTAAAATATCAGCCACTGCATGTTTCAATATCCTTCCCATTTACAGAGCACACAAGGACACTGCCTCTTGCTGCCACAATTTCAATACTGTTAGAGGTGCTGTACTGAAAAATTAACCTTAAAAACCTCACAAGAGCTTGTTTTCCAGGAATAGGGGGGATAAAAACCCATGAGAAGTTGTCTGTGTGTTCTTTCAAACCAAACACAAATTTTTTAAGCGTATGTTCTGTACAAGCAACATAAAATGCATGTTTCTGGGTAGATGTTTTCCATAACAATGCTCCGAGAAATTGCATTAAATCTCAGATATTATCCCTGGTCTTATAGAATTGCCCACAGAGACAGACACCAACAGCACTATTAAGTATCAAGAAAGTACCAGGCTTGTTACAGGAGCTTTATGAGAGCCAAGGATCAAATATTTTTTCACAGTTTTATGTGGATAGTTTCATGAAAATTGATCAGGTCTAAAAAGTCACAGTCCAAATGAAGCTAAGGTTAAAGATAATTTATACATGATATTCCTAATTTTATTCTGAGCCCTTTTATTACTATGTAGGCCTTTATGACTTTAAAGAAAATGTCAGTGGCAGCAAATGACATTGTACTGAATAATCTAGTTATGAGGGAAAAGACATTTAAAACTATTCCATACCAGCTTTGCTCTGTTCTGCTGAACTTACAGTTTTATCCCACACAGCCGGGCAAAACTCCTCGCTCGGTTTTTAAATCCTCTTCACGGTTGCTTTACAAACCGATGTCTCTTCTTCTTCTTCTCTTTTTAATTCTTTGGAAATGTCATGTTTCCCCCCCCTTTTTTTTTTTTCCTAAGGAATTAGAGGGAATTCTGTTATGACCTCACATGGTCAGGGGAGTTATCACCATGTGTGTTGCTGTCTCAGGGTCCAACCCAGCCCTGAATGTTTTAGACTCAGGAAAATTTGCTCAGTTCCTGATGTTTGTGCTTCTTCCCTGTCCTTGAGAGCATTGACTGTGTCAGATCAGCCCTAGGTCAGGGACAGCAGTGGGAGACCCATTCTTTCTACTCTTTAATCAGACAGAAAAAGTATTTAAATCACTGTCTGTACAACACCTGGAATGGGAATGGGTTTGAAGGGCAGCTTTGGCCCCTCCTTGGAGCATCCCAGTTCAAAGGATTTGTTCCTAGCTCTCTTATTTTTACTTTTAGCCAAACTCCAAATGGGAAACAACTACAACAACAAACCTGCAAAACTTTATGGATATTTAATATTTTTACAGAGATATCTGTCTCCTGACAGCAATATTCGCATTTTTTCCTCTTCCCCCCCCAGAAAAAAAGGCAGAGAAGCAGAGTGATGTATGAGACAGATGCTGACACTCTCTGAAGCCACCTTGTGATGCACAGAGTAGGTCTGGAGGGTCTTTTCCCACGGAGGTTCCCAGGAGATCCCTGGAGGACTGCCCAGACCACAGCCCTGTCCCTGCTGCTCTCCAGGGCAGGGTCTCCTCATGCTGGGACAACCTGCCAAGGGATGAAAGTCCCAGTGAATGGCCAGATGTGTTCCCAAACACTGTGGACACTTTTAATTAAGGACATGAGCTGAAAGTACCTGAAAGCCATCCTATGGATCCCTGAATATTTAGGGATCTCAATGCAAACTGTGTTTCTTGAGGTATTTTGTCTGTGATGTAACAGGAGGATGAACATTAATCCGGCACAGGTACAGTTCTTTAATTGTTATAAATGAAATTTGCATATAAATACCTGTGTATTCACTGTGTGATTCACTGGAAGAAAACAGTCTTGATAAACTAAAATAAAGGGTATTTTCCTACAACTTTTTGGTACTGTATTTAAATTGCTTAAAAAACTTTGGTGTTACACAGCTTGTCTTTTTTTTGTGTGTGTGATTTCTTGCACGGGGAAAGAAATTAGAGTTCTTATCATTAGCAGTCTTCCCAAATCCTGCCACTGTCTGAATCAACACTACCCCTGGTTTTCCAGATGCTTGTTTGAGAGGCAACTGTTATTGCATGTCATAATTGTGTTCATAGCTGAGTAAACACCTTCACAGGTGCAAAAAGATCCGAAAGCTGCAAGAGTTGTAAGGCTGAAAAAGCAGAAATTTTATAGCCTTGTCATGGACAAAGGAGGTGTAGAAATGAAATACAATATTTTCCTCTGTCTGAAGTGTAACACTTGATTAGCTTGAAAAGCAGCGAGAGTCGTGTGGCCGTGCACAGGATTTAATCAAAAACGTAGCTTTGTTTGAAAAGTGATTAAGTAAAAATGTCATTGATTTCCAAAGCAAATCTGCTCACTGAGGATTTCAGAGCCATAGACTCCTTCCTCTTCATAATATTTGTATTTTAACTATTTTTCAGCAGTGGCCAAATTTAGCTATCACAGTAAAATAAGAGTAGAAATTGTTATGACAGGTGGCTTTTTTCTTAGTGCAAAGTCAATTCTTGGCTGCAGGATTTGGTTCTCCCTGTCTTCTTTGAGCACCTCTGTCTTAATAATGCTTTTAATCAAAAATCAGTCCCAGGAAGGAAACTTCTCTTGGGTCAGCCAAGTCTGGGCAGCTTATCTGAGAAGAAAAAGGATCAAAGCGAAAAAAAGTGATACAGGAGTGCAAGAATTGCCCAGAGAAGCTGTGGCTGCCCCTGGATCCCTGGAAGTGCCCAAGGCCAGGCTGGATGGGGCTTGGAGCACCCCGGGCTGGTGGGAGGTGTCCCATGGCAGGGGGTGGCACTGGAGGGGCTTTGGGGTCCCTTCCAACCCAAACCATCCGGGATTCTCTGAAAGAATTCTTTTGTATCAAGCAAACTGTCCACCCACTCGACCATCCATAACCTCAGCTGTGCTTGCAAATCCTCCACAGAGGGAGTGGCCACAATGGATGCCCCTTCCTGCTCCAGTTTGCTGCTGTTTTTGTCAACGAAATAAATTAAAATGCAAAATTGAATATATATGTTAAATGATGCACATTTTTTTCCATAAGGGAGTGGATCTACCTTCTGAAGAGTGTATCTTTAAAAAGAAAGCAATTTCCAAGTTACTATAATTAGTATTATAATATAATTATAATCAGTGATATTCTCAGAAACTACCTAAGTATAATAAATATATATTAACCTCTTCATTATTATTCAGTTATTTCATCCAAGTATTGTTCAAATGAGCAAATGTTTCATAAAACTTGTTCCATAATGTTGAAGAAATTATCAAATCCCCCTTTAGTTGAACAGGATCTCTTAATATGATTTTTAATGAGACAGAAAATATCACAGAAACCCTGGAAGAGTCCTGCAGAGATATTATTGATCTTTGGAGTTAGATCACCTTAATGATTATCTTTCATAGCAGCTGGAATATTTTGTTCCTTGGCTGGCAGAAAGACACATCTGAAGGTTAAATAAAGTGGGATGGAGCAAAATTTTGTCAAAAGTTTGTAAATCCATCACATGGAGGTGGAAGTGAGGATTATTTGCTGCAGAATTCCTCTGCTTGCCCCTGTCCCCAAACACCAAGGAGCACATGCCCAGGTCTGTGGCCACAAATCAGGGCAAAAATCTGTCCAGTTCATGCAGCAGGAGCTGGAGCAAATGTGGCACTTGGATAGGTAATAAAATTCATCCATGGAGACACCACAGAAACAGAGAGGGAGCAGCCACAGCTTCCCTGGGCAACCTGTGCCAGGGCTGCCCACCCTCACAGGGAAGGATTTCTTCCCAATATCCCATCTATCCCTGCCCTCCTGTGTGAAGTGATTGGAGACTTTCAAACCCATCCTGTCCCCTGGCTTTTGCACTTGCAGAAGTGCAGCCTCTCTCACTGCACCTCGGCATCAAGGAGATTTTCCTTCCTCATGTCAGAGCTGCCAAAGCCTCCCGGTGCCTCTGCAGTGCCCAGGGCACACCGAGCATCCTCACAAACAACCCACTTGATCTTTCTTTTAGCCGGACTTCATTGCAATCATGTTAGCAATTCTTGCTTGGGATCCTGGAGGGTATTTTGCAAAGAAATCAGCATGTGTGGTTTCATAATGATGTGCCACGTTTTCCTTCGGAAAAGCGGTGTGTGCGCACTGCAGAGGGAGGGGAACGCTGCCAGAGGCTTTATGGCTGAAGTCTAACCTTCCTTCACCTTTTTTCCTTTTTTTTAATGTCTCCCAGTATTGACAAGGCCTTTAATTTGTGATCCAAGCATGGAGGTCTCACCAGGTTCCCACTGCATCCAGGCATGGGGCAGGATGGACCCAGGGACAGCTGTCCCTTCTTCCCTCAGCATCCAGGCAGAGGCACACACAGTGGCAAAGAGGCAAATTATAATTCATGTGGCAGATAAATTTATTGTGAAAAAGAGACAAAGCACCAGGAGCAGAATGAGGATAAATGTACCTGAGTGGGAAGGGGCTCTCACTGTGCTCCTACCCCTGGTGTTAGGGGGGGTCACCCCGAGGCTGCCAGAGCTCCAGGAGGGTTTGGATGATCCTCTTGGGCACAGGGGGTGCCTCTTGGGGATGGTCCTGTGCAGGGCTCAGGGTTGGACTCGATGGTCCTTGTGGATCCCTTCCAGCTCAGCATGCTCTATGATTCTGTGACATGGGGTGCCCTGAGCATCCTTCCCTCACTTCCCCACAGAGCAGCTTTTGCACAATCCATGGGTAAGACACAGCCCTGTGGGCCAACCCTCTCCCAGCCCAGCATCAATCCCAGGGGCTGCATCCGCAACCCCTCACCAGGCACGGCTGCAAACACAAATGAACACACTTTGGTTCTCCTCCTCCTCCTCCACCAGGATGAACAAACCCCAGGGTGCTCCCAGGCGAGATGGCACTCGCTGGGTTGGTCCCCGAGCAGCTGCTTGCCCAGGGACATGGAGCTGCTGGACAATGGGACTTACACTGCCCAGGGACTGTGTGGGCACCTCTGCTGCCAGGGGGGACCAGGAGTGGGGCCAGGGGGGCACCGTGGGGGCTCTGTGCCTCTCCAGGATGCTGCACCACTGGAGCATCCCTCCAGTGGCCCTTTAAGCCAGATTGAAAGATGCTCTGCACTGCCAGGCTGACAAAAAAGCGGCATTAGCCGAGCTGTGAAACTGGCTCTGGATGTTTAATGTCTCTCAATGGCTGGGGTGGGATAGCACGGCATCAACTGAAAGTCAAGCAGCTGAATCCTTGTGCACTGCTTTGAAAAATTAGGGGCATTTATAATGTCTAATATGTTGCAAGCCAGGATGATTTAACAGATGGTTTAAAAAGAAAATCAGCATGTCAGGCAAGGCCCGTTGTGTCGCTCTCTGTAGATTTCTGTAGAATGGGAGAGTGATAAAAAATGTTTTTCTTCTCTATTTCAATAGTGGAAGATGTTAAAACTTGAAACCTTGGGGGAAATTGCTTAATTACCCTCGTGGTGTCAGTGGTCCAGAGCAGTGGGAAATTTTAATTCCCTGCAGAAAGGGGTCAAATAGGGAACAACCAGGACACTTTTTAAACTCTTGTTAATGCCTCATAACCTTTAATGAATAATTTTCAGTGGCACGGTCAAGCCAACCTCACACAAAAGACATATTTACCTCTTGGTGGCTTCGTCTTCATTCTGTGCACAAAGAGAAAAATATCAACAGTGTATTTGCTTCCATGCAGACAGAATACTTGATGGGAAATTTATATTTTTAAATGCCTGTGCTTCTGTTAGACAATGATTTATAATGTCTAGAGAATGTTGTATTTAATGTGCAAAACCAAGTTAACTTTTCCCATACAAGTACAGTAAGCAGGGATATCCCTATACCATGCATTCAACAATTACACAGTATTTTTATTTTAGAAAGAAGAGTTAATATTTAAAGTTGCCCTTTAATACTCATTTGGAAGCACTGATTGAATAATAAGCCAAGCAGCTCAGTGTATCACATCTCTATTAAATTCTCTTGCCTTTTTTAAGATTAAAAAAAAAACCCAACTTTTTTCTTCCTCTAAATGCAAATCTTTCTGTGTAACACTGTGCCTAATCTACTACAACTAATTAATCTGTTTGAGCTGATGAAATGTTACCTCTGCATTTTTTGTTCCTTGTATACAATTATTGTAACAGTGGTGAATAAATCAATATTCCCAATCCAACTGTAAAAAACAATCAAGAAAAGCAGTGCTTCTCAGGGAAAAAACACCAAATAATATTTATTAACTCTGTCTCAATCCACAGCAGAGCCTAATACCATTCAAGCATTTTCTGCAAGTGTAATAAGCAAACTCAAATACATGATGAAAGTGGCACATGCCAATAATTTCACCATTTTACACTGCAGAGTAATTGAAGGATTTAATGAGAAACAAACCAATAAAAATAAATAGACCATGCGAGAGGAGGAGAAACTGATCTAAAATGGAAGTTGCTCCATTGTGAGTTTTAGGGGTTTTTTTTGCATGGTTTGACCGGGGAGGAAAAAAATGGTGTTGGGACAATCGGCTCTTTATTTCTACTTATTTTACATTTTGCAGTTTGATTTCTAAAGAGGAAAAAAGCCTCTTGTTCTATGGAGATTCGATCCTGCATCAAGATGCTCTCCCTTTGCTGCCACTTCCCACAGAGCCATTATTTTCCCTCTGAATTCTATGATGAATTGCATCTTTCTGCCTGAAGTTAGAAACTGTTTCTGTTGTATCGGTATTTATAAATAACTCTGAGCAGCCCAGCCTTTTAAATAATGGCACTGAGTCCTTCTGCTTTTAGAAATGCCCACAAATCACCGTCCTCATGAAAGGAATCCTGATTACAAACAAACTCCTTTGTCTCAGCAGTGCCCCTAAATTTTGGCCGTGTACAAATGTCTCACTGAGCGATGCCACCGGTGCCCATCGACACAGGGCAGGGGCGTGCTTGGACACAGAGAACATTTTGGCCTTACATCTTTTTGATGTATGTTTTTGGTAACCCCAGAGCTGGATCGAGCTTTCAATCGGTCTGACCCACCAAAAACCTCCCAAATGGGTTATTTTTTTGTTGAAAAGCAGACTTAAACTGAAGAATTTTGAGCTCCGCCTCGGTCCCCACAAAGCTGGTGCCACAGTGACAAAGCTGGGGGTGGCAAAAGCACCCTCAAACAGGATTTTGGTAGGGCACAGGATCAGAGATGCTCCCAATCAAGCCTTCAGGTTCAAAAATAATGCCCCCAAATCTTTGAGGAATTAAGACAAAGACGGGGATGGTTTGTAAAGGCCAATGAGTGAATTGGTTTTCCCCTGCTGTCCCCACTTGAAATAAAGATATATAAAATCTATGCTCCTTTCTGAAAAAAAGCTAAATTCCTGAGAAATGTGGACCAGAAGGGGCTCCTCACTTGCCGAGACCCTGATCCAGGCAAAGCCCAGCCTGCTAAAGCTGTACGGTGAGAGCAATCATTCTAAATATTGAGCACTGTACACCTGGTAAAAGAAACAATAAAACATAATCTCATCTCTAAAGGGGATTATTTTCAGCTGCGTTGTTTTGATGTTTTTTCCTTGTATGCACAATTGAAAACACTGACTTGTAATAAGTTATTGCTTTGTGTGGTGCTTTGGGAAAGAGGGAGAGGGCAGGTTCAAAGACCAAGTGCGGAGAGGGCTCTCCCTGGACAGCTGAGGGCCAATCTCAGTGCACAGGTCAGCGACCCTTTTATAAAATCTTTGAAGTGCTTTCTTGAAGAGTATTGACTGCCCAAAGCCTTTTATTTCATATCAAGTTCAACTGTAACGTCTTTATGAGCATAATGCAGGAATCAATGAGTTAGGACATTCAGATTATTTAGATGGAGCCCAGAGCATGCAGAACTCACTGAGGCGTCGCTCAAACCTCTGAGAGCCTCAGGTGAAGGTTGAGTCCCGCTCTGCTGCTTGCCACACAAGCCCTTGACAGAACAGGGGCCACTAACAAAGTATTTTCTGTATCTTTGCTTCTCAAGATGCCAAGTTTTGCCTACACAATGCAATGGGAATGGTTGTTTTCTCTGCCTTGGCTGCATTGAGGCTAGAAGAGCTAGAAATCCCATGTTCCTCTGTCTTCACACCAGCAAACATTAATAAGAGGAGGAGTATTAGTACTACTACTACTACTACTGAAATGCTTTCCTGAAGTGTCTGTCCAAAGCCTTTTATTTCATATCAAGTTCAAATGCCATTTCTTTCAGAGAATAATGCATAAATCAATGAATTAGGACATTCAGATTATTATTGTTGTTATTATTAATAATAACAACAATAATAATAATATTTTTTTTCTTCAGTAGTGTGGAGGACATGGGCTCTTCTATATCCTTTTCTTACAGAGCATCAAAAAAATTCTCCTGCCCCGTAAATCTCACACTCTCTCTTTCTGCAGTAAATTTGCTTCCCACTACAAGTAGAGCTTAGTCTGTTACTTTCCACAGAAACACCAGGAGATGGTGAATAAAAATTTCACTTTTCTATTTTCAATTTCTATTTTCCATTTTCAGTTTTCCCTTCCTTGTACTTCTTCCCGAAGAAAGAAGTGTCTTCTCCACCCATGACAAGAAGCACCCATCCCAGTTGCCATCCCAGAGCCAAACCACCTCATCTCCCAGGAACTGTGGGGATGCTCTGCTGGTCCCCAAGCCCCATCACTCCAGAATGAAGATATTTTACCTGTCTCCCATTTTCCTGTCCTCCTTCCCATGTGGCCACAGGCTCTGCAGCTGCTGCGAGGGCCAGAGGTAAAATTCCACCCCAAAAGTCCCTGTTTGGAGAAGATGGATTATAGAATCAGATATTATTACGGTACAGCACGAGGTCAGTTGTACTTTGTAACTCGTCACTTGCCAAGAAGTTAAAAGGTCTCACATTTTTGGCAGGAACACTTTACTAGTAAAACACAAACCAGCGTGTCAGGAGCTTTCGTGTTTTTGCAGTGTTTTAATGGCCCTTGCTCGAGGACCAGCCTGGCTGTATGTTCGTGGGTTTGCTTCTTGTGCTAAGTGTTTATTTTTCACTCTCCCAACGGGGGGAAAGAAGAACTGAAATTGCTCTTGTGTCAAATTCATGGATGCATAAATGTGTGAGACGCAAGAATTGAGTATTATTCTCACTCCCGTCGTGACTTCTGGCAGGGAGAGGGTGGCACGGAGAGCCAGGCTGCACATTTCAGACCCTGACACACCTTGGACCTGGACACCCCAGTGCTGGCATCCTCAGCCTTGCCTCTCCTCTTTTTACAGTGGGTTTCCAAGGAGTCCAGAAAGGCCAACCTCAAGACTGGGGAATGGCCATTCCCAACGCAGACCTTCCAGCATGGAGAGGGAAGTTTGGGGTTCTTTGTGGTACAAAACCCTGGGAAAACTTATGCCAGGAACCAGAGGAGCAGGGACAGCATATTCCTGAGCAAGGTGGGAGCAGTGCTTCCCATAATCATATCTCTTGAGCAGGGAGGTTGGACCAGATAACCCACTGTGGTCTCCTCCCTTTCCCATTCTGGGATTCTTCATTCCCTGGCAGGTAAAAATTTAATGCATTTGTACCATTTGTACATGGCAACTGGGAATATTTGTGTTTGCCATAGGTGCTGCAACTGCCACTCAAGATATGAAACATCCAAGTGCAAAACCCTGGCCAAGGATCCACCAGCACAGGAGAACTAATGACAGTGGTGACATGGCGTCCAATATCACTCAAAAACTTTTAGGCATGTAATAACATGCCCTTATCATGCTCCAAAGCACAGATGTTAGTCAAAAAGCCAAAGTAGCAAATAAAAGCCACTAAAATCTAGTTAATTCCAGTATATTCATTAATTTTAGTATACGTGGTGCCCTTCACCACCACTTGAGAGCCCCAATGACAGGTGGTGTTGGTAAGGACTGGACTCACCCCATCACTCACTAAACAAGTCAATCCCAAGGAGCTGGGAGAAACGCCTGTGAGCAGAGCAGCTCCTCCAGAAAGGGGGAGATTTCAGGCAAAAACCAGCTGAAACCACCAAAGCAACATCTACCCCAGCTCACCTCCTGCCACCTGCCATGGGACATGTCCCAGCCCTTTCCTCAGCACCCACCAATGCTCCTCACAGCCCAAAAGCCCCAAAACCACCAAATCAGAGCTCAAAAAAGAGGAATTTCTGGAGATGGACCATGAAAATCCAGAGGAACCCCCTTGTCCTTCCCCAGGGCTGCTGGTGCCAGCAGGTTTCCCCAACTGTGATTTCCCAAATGTGGCAGAGCACTCCAGGAATATCACACATTTGTTATCCTGCAATCCACCTTATGATCAGCTTGCCAGTTTATATTTTTTGTTCCACAAGGTTTATTTTTATTGTGAGGCTCCAACAGAAAATTTATGGACTTTTCAGGTTGCCTGTATAAATAAATATAAAGACTATTAGAATATTCACACTGTGGAAGTTCACACCACGTTCCAATCTGGTGTTTGCATGGGTTTTTATCAATGGAAATTATAAAGGAGATACTTCCACTGCCTCAGCTGTCAGCCAATCCATGTAAATTCCTGCAATTATGAAGGAGAAAAAAGAAGTGTCCCTTCATTAGCAACAAGAATTTCATTTCTGGCCTCGACTGCATCCTCGTGTAAACCTTTCTAGGGATGCCAGGACAAATAAGTGGCTGTATCTCTGGAATGCTCATTTTCCAGTCATTCTGAGGAAGATTGGCGGGTTCCAGTGTAATTAGTCTTTTTTAATGAAAGGGACCCTGGATATATTCCACTGCGGAGCTTCAATAATAGAATTTAAGTGAAAGTAATTTCAAAGTGCAACAGTAGTTTACATATTAGTTATTGTATAAAGAAAAAAAACCTGCTCTGCTGTTCCAGGTTAAATGCAATTAACATCCAGGCCTTCTGCAGGACTCCAGGGAGGGAATGATTGGTTTGGCAGGTTATTTCTCAGATTTTGATAAAAAGAAAAAGAACCCCCCCATTATTTTCTCTCCACACCCTGGCTGAAAATATTACAGCACTCTCTAGATTCAAGACCTCAAAGCAACTTAGTAGAACACAGATGTAACTCCAGAATTTGGGCTAATTAATTGTGCTCAGAAGCACAAATAACACGAGATGCTGCTGCCCGTAGAATATTGCAGATAAATAACATTTTGCCAGTCCAAGGAGATGTCAATTCCGTTCTAATTAGCATTCACTGGGAGAGGAATGGACAGAGTTTTCAGTTTCGTTTTGGGAAAACACAGTATCGAGAAAACCCTGATGTGGGAACAAACATTGTGGTAATAACAGAAAAACATATTCATTACATTCCCTTATTTCATACAGCTGTATCCTATATCCAAAGAAAACTGTGGGTTTATGAGAAATGCAGAAAGAATTATTACAGAATTTTGTAAGGCTGTTCAAATCTAACAAGAAGGATTATTTTTATTTTACCATTATTATCTCTCTTTGTCCCTAGTAAGCACATTTTTTAAAAAACAGTTTATTTTCTCATTTGAAAAGTCAAATCTTTCACTCCCAATTGTTTCTACACATTCTGTGGTTATCTAGGAATAAAATCTAACCCTCGCAGCATCTATTAGCTGGTTTGATGGGGTCTTATTGCAAAGGACCTCACAGAAAGTTGCTCATTCTTAGCTGCATAGGAATGCTTAGATCAAATCCCACTATTTTAATGTTCCTAGAGGGGGAAAAACAGATGCAGTTTAGGCCAAACAAAACACTCTGGCTGGTGTAGGTTGTTTTTATTGCTTTCGGACACTTTCTGCAATGTAGATGGTCCTTCACAGGCTGTTAAACACAACCTCTGCCTCGGGAAGTCCCTGAGATGCAGATTTCTGGAGAAGGAAAAACAGACAAGAAGAATCTCTCTGTGTGTCACCCCTTCCCTTTATTCAGAGAATCATGGAATGGTTTGGGATGGAAAGGACCTTAAAGCCCACCCAGTGCCACCCCTGCCATGGGCAGGGACACCTCCCACCAGCCCAGGGAGCTCCAAGCCCCGTCCAACCTGGCCTTGGACACTCCCAGGGATTCATCCTTATCCTCCAAATCCAATCTTATCAGCCTGGGATTGGGCCAGGTGAATCATTAACACAGCCCCCAACTACTCCTTCAGCACAGCCAGAGCATTTTACCTTTAGGAAATTGCAGCATAACCACGTTTAAAACCTACTAAATTTAATAGAAATATTCTCATTGACTTCGCTGAGCTCTGGACTCCCTCAGACGTGCATTTTCACCTTGACCTTCACTCACCGTCAAAAAGTCAGATTTCTAGTGAAAGTTAGTCATCTAAAACATAAAGAGAAGTAGATAATTCCACAAGACAATTAATTTCATCTTCAAAGAAGTGGTTAAAATATCCTTTTCCCCTCATCAACGACAGAAATATCTTGGCTGTGAAGCCTAAAATAGATACCCAGCTCTTAGAAGGCTGCAATAAATGAGCTCCCTCTCATCCCTAGTGGCACAGTGGGGGGTAGGAATGACAGTGAACTTTATCAGCCAAAAACTACAAGGAATAAACGCCAAAAAGGAGAAAGAAGGTGCATTTAGACCAGAAAGGGCTGGATTGGAAACATCAAATGCAGCATTTGTGTTTGGAGGAGTTTCAGGCTCAGTCTGTGCTGTTCCAGGCCTCCAGCTGACTTCATCCATGCTTTTGGAAGACCTGTGATGTTGGATTTCTTCACCTTTTAGTGCCTGGACAGCAGGACAGGAATGGCTGTGACCTTCACAGTGGCCATGGCCATCACAAACCCATTTCCCACGTTGCGCTGTCCTCATCCAAACCCTCCATGGGCCACGACACATCTCAAGCTGCTGCTTTTCCTCAGGAAATACTATTCAGTGGATTGTTTATTTTGCTATTATGAGTGTGTTTTGCTACAAGAAATTACACTTAATTATGTTATAATATTTTCAGAACTGTTAATGTTAATATTAATGTGTTGAAAATGATTTTTACTTAATTTTTACTGGGTGTTCTTGTATAATTGATAGGGAATTTGTTATTAAATCTTTTATTTGACTGATTACTTAATCATTCCCACATGGTTATTGAAGACAATCTTACATATAATTAATTTCACTAATAGAGACTCCCCATGTTTTCCTTCCTAGGCCAGTGTCTGCATGGTTATCATATAATTTAAGGCTTTCCTGGGGCAGCTTTAAATTATGCACATATTTGTATTAATTATATATGGCCAGATCCTGCTACCTTGTATATAATGGTGAACACCTGCTTCTGTAAGAAGCTTCTCTGAATCCAGTGGAGCTCCTTGCCATGGGATCCATGGGATAAAAAGTGGTGGAAAACCAGGGCAAAGTGAAGAGAAAGAACTTGAGGTCAGTGCTTTCATTCAGACCTCCTCAGGATCTCCTGCCCTCCCATTCATCATAGCTAATCCAAACAGAGAGGTTCATCCCACTCTTTCGGGATCAGAAATATAACAGAATGGGAAGCACCGGGACACAGGGAAGGGAGCAAGTTCCTCTGCCAGCAAGGAAATGCAAAAAAATGGGGCAAACAAGCAGCAAAACCACTCCCGGGCCATGTGTGCAAATAGGGAGCAAATGATGTTCAATGTCACGAGGAAGCACAGAGTTATCCATCAGGTGACGTGCCAAATCCATGACAGGATGCTAAGTAATGCACCTGATGCCAATTATTGACTCCCAATGACAAATTGGTTTTGCATATTGCATATTTTCCACCAGACTGGAGCACAGAGGCAGTTGAAGTAATCACTGACTACACCACTGCACTTGAGAGGGAAGATGGAAAGAGCATGTGAGAGGCAAGTCCCGAGGAATTAACATGAGCAGCATCGCCCCGGCCAGCTGTAATTTGCATTCTGATGACAGCAGCAGCAGGCTCTGCACAACCTCAGGCCTCCCCCAAACCCAGGAATCCATGCCTGGTTCCACAGGGAGGCTGCCCAGGGGTCCCCAGGGAGCAACCCCAGGAGCAGCAGGGAGGGCAGCACGGGCTCAGGGAGCAGAGCAGGGGCAGCATCTTATCTGTTCATGGCTGTCCCCTCCTCTGGGAGCTGCCTGAGCCCAGAGCACCCTCTGCCAAGTGCCAATCCATTTCCAAGCTTTTTTCAGGCACACCTACCAAAGCCAGTGGCCCCAGTGATGCTCAGTGATGTTGATTCTGTTTCAAGAGCTCTCCAATCTAGTTTAAAGCTTCTCTTCAATGAGCCCTGATACTTGCTAATATCCCTTTAAAGGGCTTGCTGAAATTCCTCCTCAAAAACCTCTCAGAGCTGCCTAGGAACTGGCTCTGGTCAACTTGTCCAAGTGATTCAGTTCCTGAAACCCAAACCAGGCTTTAAACAGGGCTACAAACTCACAGCCAAGATGGTCTTCTCCTGCCTTCCATCCTCCTGCCCAAATCCCTGGAGGGATTTAAAAGCTGTGTGGATGTGGCACCTGGGGACATGGGTTAGTGTGGCCTTGGCAGTGCTGGGGGAAAGGTTGGACTTGATGATCTGAGAGGGCTTTTCCAGCCCCAATGTTTCTGTCACGGCGGAGCAAATCCCCAGGCAGCTGATTACAGTCCCTCTCTCCTCTCTGAATCCAAGGGGATGGGGCACAGTGCTCAAGCCAAGCAAGAACTCAACTCTTTGCAGCATCAGTGCCATGGCAAGAACTTTAAAAATCAATTTATTCGTGGGGAGCTGAGTGGAGCACGAGCTGCATACAAAAGAGTGGCCACGATAAGTTCATTTAAAGTGGAGACTCTTCCTAGCTAACATTTTAAGCTGCCCTCAAGCAATTCTCTGCCATGCAGCAGTATTTGTGAAAAGAAAAGGTCTTATGAACCCAACTCTGCACAAAATATCCAAAACAAGCAGGGACAGTGCTTGGTACTTGTGGAAGATGAAATGTTTTATTCCCCAGGGACTGAGAACTGAGAAGATAGTTTAGCTGTTAGATTAAAAAAGTTAAACCCATCATTAACATGGTATTTTCAGTGTTTTTCTATTTTGATTAATTTAGGGGATTCCAGTGGGCAGAGATTTTTGAAGTTGAGGTCTGTGAGAGTCTCTTTCATCCCATTACTCAAAATCTCAAACCCACCAAGGCAGCATCGTGCCCCCTCCACCCAGCCCACCATTAATGTGGGCAATAACCACTATTTCTCCCCACACACTATTTAAATTCTGAGACACTGACAAACTATAACTCAGGGGGAACCATTTTAAATTATTATTATTCAATGGCTTGTAAACTGTATCTCATCATTAAACAGAATAATAAATAAAAGTAATGACTAGCTTTCAAGCAAGCAATGTAAAGAACACACTTTCTTGCCAAAGAGTTGGTTCATTTTACTGGGTTTTAATTAAAGCAAAACCCATCTTTTAATTGCTAGATTTAGGAAATGGTACTTAGGGTTAGGAACTGGTGGAAATCCCTTATTCTGCAGTGTCTGTGTCACCATATAGACCAAGATACAGGTTGCTGAACTAAAATGTAACCCCACAGATACTTTCCAGTACCAAAACCTGGCTCGGGGCTGCACATCCCCAGGTGAAAGACAGGAGCTCCACGGGAGAAACAAGGAATTTGTCAGTGGGGCTGTTTGGAGGGAGGAGGAGGATAATGAAGAAGAGGAGGAGGAAGGGTTAAAGGCAGCAGGGCAGGCAGAGGGAGCAGCAGGGCAGGCAGAGGGGGCAGCAGGGCAGGCAGAGGGGGCAGCAGCCCCCAGCCCAGCCCTGCCCTGCCCATGGTCATCCACCTCTTGTAATTCCATTAGGGTGTGAGATTCCAGTGCAGAATTAGCTGTTGCCTACGCAGAATTATGTAAAACATGGCCCAGACTGAAAATCAATATTCTGCTTAAGTAACTGGCCCTCCAGTAATTTAATGAAGCTAAATTGCATTACACGGAGGTAAGGTGGTGGGGGACCATTTTGTCTCAAACCTTCCATTATACAGTGACTGTACAGCTGTATGCCTAAAGAGAAATTAAACATATACACTCATTCCTTCTTGAAGTTGGAACAGTGTTTTTTACACTGGATTACTTGTCTCCTTCCTTAATTTAAAACTACAGTAAATAATTTGCAGCCACGTAATTAGGAAGGAGCCACAGTCTCATAATAAGGGGAAAAAATTGCTACCAGAGTATTAAAGGATTTTTTTCACTTGGCGAGAAAAAAATGAAAAAGGACATTAAATGTTAGATCTGTATTAAAAATGTAATTCTAAAGGGTTTAAATCTATGACATGTCTACACTGAATTAATTAAATTCATGATCTGATCAAGGACTGAAAAGCTACCTTGGAGCTATCTCTTAAAAATGCTATGTATGTACATGTCAAAATAGGAATTAAAAAAAAAGCAGGCCTTTGATTTATTGGCAATTCATGCATGCATTATTGTGCTTTCTTGCCTTGTAGTAAGGAGGGAAGTCAAAGTTTTATAAAGCACCTGAAACCTTCCCCACACGGCTCTTTATGAAAGGAACTTCCTCGCCGAAGACGGCCGTGCCCAAACTTGGAGCCATCCGCTCTGGATGTGATCACGGTGACATCCACGACGACTTAACTCGTGTTAAAGCTGATTGACAAGAACAAAGAGGGCACAATTACATTATGCAGCACTTGTACTGCACCCTCTTTTATTTATTATTCAGCTACAAAACTTCAACTGGAAGAAACACTTCAGAGTTTTTTTGTGTCGAGGAGACGGAATTAAATTGACAATAATTCTGCGCCGTGCGGTATGAAGTTATGCTGATTAGAGATTACTTCCCCCTAAATCATTTGTCACATTGCCTTATATGAGGGTAAAACAGACTTCAACCATGTGTAGCTGCAGCGGGATCTTTGGGGAAATGCAGGCAGCAGAGGATGTATTGTTTAAAGGGAGAAGGAGTGATTTGCATGCTCAATCGCTCTTTTTCTTGCCTGTCCGACGACCAGAATTTTCTTTCTCTACTTAAAAGGCAGTTAAACAAATGAAATTTATTTATGCCAAATCTGAAGTGAAAAGAGAGAGATTTAAAAGCACGTGTGTGTTGAACACCTTAGAGGGCAGCCCCGCTCTGGAAAAGCTGTGCCAACGTGAGCTGCAAGATGCAAACCGAGCAGGAGAAGTGGCAGCAGCAGCTGAGAACTGTCGGGTCAGGCTGGCTCTCCCCACAGGAACAAGCAACAGCACATCGCCCTCCAGCTTCTTTTTGGCACTGATTTGGGGACGCTGGTGAAAAGCCACCGGTACCTCTGAAGGTGTGGGGTGCACTCGTTGCTCCAGTCTCACACTTTAATTATCACCAGATGCCATTGTCAGAGAGGAGAAGGAATCAAACCGATACATTAGGTTATCAAAATGAAATTCCATCGCTGGTGACAGCCCAAAATTTATAGAGAGTGCACTGAAACCCCACAAAGCAGATGAGGGGAGTCAAGGGGTTCTGTTTCCTGCTGGTGTTTATGAGCCAGAGCATGCATTACTGGTATCTGAATATTCAGGTCCTGCAATGACATGGTGCCATGCCAGCTGAACCTGGAAATGCCTCGTGGATCCTGGTGCTGGCATCTCCCTTCCTTCCCAGGAAGGGTCAGTCTGGATCAGGATCACCACCTTTGCCTTTGCCAGAAGACAGTTCCAATCTCAGGCAATGAGGGAAGGAGATGAAAAATTCAGTCTCTCTTTTACCCATTATCGATTGAAAAGGAAAAGACTTCCAAGAGAAATTATTTTTACACCCTTGAATACCACCTGGAAGATCTATACTCTGTCTCTGTTTGGCTCAAAAGATCTTTTACTCCCTTATTTCTTTTGGAATGGCAATTCAATAATGTGTGACTGAACATTTATTAATTACACCCCAGTTTAAAGAACTATTTTGAAGGGAGTAACTGCTCTCAGAAATCCTGAAACACTTTCTGTTTGATTTCAGAGTGCACTACAACTGAGATGTAGCTGTTCCATTCCACGCTGAGTTCCTGGCTTGTGCTTGAAACCAGGAATGGCAGGATTTCCCCCCACCTCTTACTAGTAAAACATGACTTTAAACACATATTCAACAAGGGAAACATGTCATGTATTTTATAATGCAAGGTCCTTTAGAGCAAATTATCCAGCTCCTTTTTTTTTTCCTTAAGATGCACCTTTATGTTCAATGATATTTCCTTTGGGATTTTCATTAACATTCCATTAGAAAAAAAAAAAAAAAAAAAAAAAAAAAAAACACAAACCAAACCCCAACAACAAAAAAAAACAACCAAAAAACCCCAGCCCCCCCAAAAAACCCAGCTTTATTTTTTTTGTGAAATACCTTGACTGATGAGTTTAGCATTTTCCTTCTGCTCATATTTACATTTAGTGTTTTGATGATGTTAAATTCTACAAATGAGAGCAGTTTTTAAGTGTTCCTTTCAACACATCCTGCCTTTTCTGTTTGATTTCTCTTGCTGATGGTGTGTTGTCACTGCTGAATGCTGGAATTGTTGTTGAGCAGGCACAGCTGGATGAATTAAAGTCTCTCCAGTAACTCAAACCAGAAATGACTTCATCTCAAAACTTTCCATGTAGCACAGGTCAGAGCTCTGGGTAGGGACAAAAATAATGGGGTTACCAGAGAAAGAAAAAGTCAAAAGTACAAGTCAAAATACAGCAAGCAGTTTGGAGTCGCCTTGTGCAGCGATTTCCCCCTGTGTTACTGACGGGCTCTTTTACAGAGTGAAGCCCCGATGGAGACATTTGATAAGTAATTGTATTTTAAGTTCAGATAGAATATCTGCATGTGTGCAGATACAGAGCCCTGTACACTTATCTTATTAGCTATTTACTTAAATTATCTGTTGGGTACCCTAATATATAACTAGTGTCGCCTAATGATATCATCTATTAATTTATTCAAGGAATTTTGCCAAAAAACAAATAAAAGCCTGGAACACAAACATTTCTTCCCCATTCATTCCGAGCTCATCACAAACAGCCAAGCATTTCAATGTGGCCAAGGCAGATTTTCAAAGGTAACATCTTTAATTAACGTGAAGCAATTTCTAAAGTCAATACCAGGCGGGTGTGGTGCAATTAGCAGTGTCTGTGTGTGGGTCCTGCCCGGGCTGGGGTGGGCAGGGGGACAGTGGGTGCCCTCACTCCAGCCCTGCTCCTCTTCCTCCTCCTCCTCCTCCTCCTCCTCCTCCTCCTCCTTCTCCTCCTCCTCCACCCACCTCCCCAGCAGACGGTCCTGCTTCACTTAATAAAATCTCTTGCCCTGCTGTGGCAGCACAGGGAGCTGGAAAATTTCTTTTCCTATCAAAACATTTCATCCATTTCCTTCTTTCATCGTGAAGGGAAAAATCAGCCTCAGCATTGTCATGTTTGAAAGAGGGCAAAGCGGGAGCAGCCCCTTTCTCACACATACCCTCGGTGCCCTTTCCAGCTTTTCCTGCTGGGGGTTCCATGCTCTCTGGTGTCCATTGGGAAGGAGATGACATCCCCCATCAGTGGCTATCATGCCAAAATTTTTAGAATCATAGAACGAGAGAATCACAGGATGGTTTGGGTTGGAAGGGAAACTAAAGATCATCCAGTTCCACTCCCTGCCATGGGTAGAGACACTTTGCATTAGATCAGGTTGCTTCAAGCCCCCTCCAACCTGGTCTTGAACACTTCCAAAGATAAGGAGCCCACAACCTCTCTGGATAAGCTATTTCGGTGCCTCACCACCCTCAAGTATTACCTTAAGTCTTTTCCCTTATTTTAAATCTTTTCCTCAAATATGTGTGAAAGGGTTTGCATTTCCTGTAATTTCTGTATATTCCCTGACCTGCTGAGTCTCTGCTGGGCTGGACATGACTGCTCCAAACTGTTCCAAATCCACAAGAACCACCTGCATTTCTCCATCCCTCGCTGCAGCCAATGCAACACAAGCCTGACATCAGATGTGTTTAAAAGCAAAGGTTCAAAACTCTTTCGATACGTACGTGTTCGAGGCCCCTAAAACTCAATGTTCTGTGCTGAAATCAATCCACGCTGTCAATAGCCAGGAATTCCCGGAGCCAAAATTGGGATGTGCTTTTGACCATTGCAATTCTAAAAAAATCAGCATCACATAAATACAGACACTGAGGATGAACCTGAAAGTTTGAGTTGCTTTATAATGGGGAGTTGAAATATTCAACAGTGAGAAAGTTCACTGGGGCAATGTTAAACCCCTGGTCGTGCAGGGCCACGTGGTGGTTTGCATTTTTGCAGTTATATTTTTCTGTATTTCAGGGGATTTGCATTATATTTACATGTTGACAAAGTCTTGTAGCTGGGATATT
This sequence comes from Anabacerthia variegaticeps, assembly GCA_035583185.1. Lineage (NCBI taxonomy): Eukaryota > Metazoa > Chordata > Aves > Passeriformes > Furnariidae > Anabacerthia > Anabacerthia variegaticeps. The sequence continues at coordinate 34,111,056 of JAWWEW010000166.1, forward strand.
ACACAGAGAAATACAGAGCTGATGCTCAGCCTCCCAAAAGCACATGCAAAACTGGTAATTTTGGGATAACAGTCAGAGTATAAACACAGATTAATATTCACATGTGCAGGAAAATCTATGAAATCCCTACCAATAATGACAGTCTGCTGATGATAATAATTCCAGGTGGTTAATGGTCAGTCTGTACCCTCGGCTCTGCAGCCGTGGTGATGACAGCAATGGCAGCTCTGGGGAGGACGGGGTGACTTTGAGAACAAACTTCTCCTCCTGCTCCCCAGAACCAGCTGGAGGGAACAGGGGGGTGGGTCCTGTTGGGAAGGGATTTCTGGCTGGGCAGCCTCCCCTGCAATGTCCAGAGGCAAACTTCCAGGGGGGATGCAGGTGGACCCAGCTGTCCCCACCGAAGTCCTCGTGGTCCCACCAGTTCTGCCTCTGGTGAGTTCTCCCCTTCAAGGTCTCACCCCAGCTTTCAGCAGTCCCTGCACCCCCTGAATAGGATCTGACCCAGGGAAACCATGAGATTTCTTGGTGAGGAATTTGACTACAGGGGAGGAGGAGGGTCCATCTGTCTGTGGAGGTGTTCCCACCCTGCCTCCAACCTCCTCAGAAGCTCTTCAACTGCACCCCCATTGCAGCATCCCAAAGTACTCACTGATTTAATTCAGGGAATGGAGAAACCATCTGAATTCTTAGGAAGCCTCTTTGCTCAGAGGCACCGTGGCTTTGTCACCAGCCCAGAACCAGAGCAGAAGCAGCAGTGCCACCCCCTGCCCTCCTTGCTCTTACCCTGCATGGCACCCCATGTGCCACCAGCTCATCCTTCCCTCTCCATCCCTCCCTCTCCACAACCAGCAGGTGCCACCCACACCACCCCTCCCTTCCAGAATGTGCCATTCCCCTGCTCGTCTCCCACTTTACTGGCCCCTGTGGCTTCCAAGCACGGATCCAATTCCTGTTTGAACCTTTCCCAGAACTCCTCAGTGTTTGTCCATAATTTTTAAGGCTGGTGTGGGATTTACATGTTGCAATCACACATTTCTGTCCTACCTTTCTCACTGCAGAAGCCAGCCCCTGGTCCCTCCACTTTCACCCAGTATTCAGCAGGCTTTCTTATCTTCCTTTGTTGTTTTCAGCCTTTCCTGTGATCCTTGAAGCCAATTTTAGGGTAACATTGAAAGTGCAATATGATTTTATTTATGCAGCAAACACAGGCCTGATGCTACTGCAGGGAAGACTCTGGCACCCCAAGCCTCACCCTCTGCTCCCTCCGTGCGTGTCCTGATGTGCTCGTGCTTTTGGGGCTGTCTCTGGGACCAGCAGTGAGTTTTGCACCTTGCCAGTCTGAGAAATAGCTGATCTTAGGTTTTACACTGAGATTCCCCCCTTCAGAGGCCTCAGCAGTTCCAGTGAAAGTTCTTTTTTAATTTCAGGAGCTATTTGTGAATTATCCTCTGCTGTACTCAGCCTGCCCTGCCCTTGGACACTTCCAGGGATGGGGCAGCCACAGCTTCTCTGGGCAGCTGGTGCCAGGGCCTCATATCCCATCTAAACTTTCCTAATATCCAATCTAAAATTACCCTCTTTCAGTTTAAAGCCATTCCCCCTCGTCCTGTCACTGGAATTGCCTATGCTGGTCTCCAGGCTGCAGACTGTGCAAAATAAACCAAATCCACATTTCTGCCCCCACCAAAGGATAGTTCCTCTTATGCAGCCTCAGGTCCACACATGAGCTCATCACTTCCACCATCATTTCTTATGGCGTTCCCATCTTTCAGAGGCAGAGAAACCAGCCAAAAGGTGGTGGCAGCTTTTGGAGCAGCGTTCCAGCCACAGATCTTCTATCAGAGAGAAACATCCCCTGTTTAACCTCAAACTGAGGAATATACCCCTTCCACACAGGCCAGCAGTTCCAGCTCACTTTTGTGGAGCAGCTGCTTAGAGAAAGGGCATGAAGGACCAAATCCTACATTCCTTCTGTGTTCTGAACATTTAATGAAGGTGAGTTTTAGCCCTGCAAGTTTTGTGAGATCTGACTCTCTGCAGCTACGACTCTCTTGGTATTTCCACTTAAAAATTTTATTTTCAAGGCACCATAATTGTATGTAAAGTTTTTCTTGGATCTGAAAGACAAAAAGCCCTAACAAGTCAAAAGCTCAGCCTGGGAGAAACAATTGATCTGCATGCAGATGGAAAGACATCTTCAGAAGGGAAATCTGAGGGTTTGATACTTTTTTCATTCTTACCTGAAATTGCTTTGGTTTTGAACTCACATTTTATCAACTGCAGAATTCACTTCAGTGTAAATCTCATTGATTTCAGCCACGTTTTATTCCAGGGATGAACGTGATTTCATTATTCTATTACAAAGTACATTAAAAATAAAATGTAGGTGACAACTTTGTCACTGGAGATGGGATTCATTACGTACGTGTAAGGGGGATATTTTTTTCAAGTGAGTTTAATTTGGATTTCTAGCATATAGCCATGCATATATACAGCAGCCAAAGAAGCTATAGCCTGTCATTTCAATAAAACATGTATGAAAGCATCCCTAAGCACCTCCTGACATGTCAGGAATATATGGGGTAAGAGTGTGTCCATGTCAGCAGTGACAAGCTGAACCTTAATGGCTCTAAAACAGTCTTTATGGTTTACTGTACCCGTAATCCATTTTATAATGAGTGCTCAACTAGATACAACAGTTCTGCGAGTTCCCTCTGCCTTTTAACTCAGCCCAAGGTGCCTAAACGAGGGAAAACCCTCCAAATTGTGGGTGATCCTGCCAGAGGAGCATTATGTGCTGGAATACTTTTGCATGACAGATAAATTAAGAATAAGGCTTTCCTCTAATCCTGAAGTTTCCTTCTGTGGATTTTAAGAGAGACCAGTACTGATATTTTACTGTAGTTTTGGGGGAAGGTTTTAAATTCTATCAGGCTGGCACTGCTTTGGACTTAAAAAATGCAGGGAAGGGGAAGAGGTGCTGTAAGCTTGTGATAGATAATGCAGCATTTAGAGGTGGAACAAAAGCAGAATGTGGTATTTCCTACCATGATTTCACCCTGATCCTGCACTCTTTATCCTGGGAAATAATAGGTTGCCAGCAAGAAGCAGGGAAGCTGTGGCTAAGGTGTAGCAGGAGTTGGAGCATCTTACCTGCATCAGTCTCCTGGGATAAGCCATTGGAACTCAGAGCTCTGCATACACAGAAATATGGAGTGGCTTGGGTTGGAAGGGACCTTAAGGACCATCTTGTTCCACCACCACTAGCCCAGGTTGCTCCAAGCCCTGTCCAACTTGGCCTTGGGCTCTCCCAGGGATGGGGCAGCCACAGCTTCTCTGGGCAATACCAGCTGAACAAGCTCTTCCTCTGAGTAGGATCTGTAAGACAACAGGAATAGGCACCCATTTTAAAGAACAACAACATAGGGTTCAGATTTCCAGGGAAATGAGGCTTTGACATTGGAATGTGGAACTGTAGAACTCCAGTCCCTAGGTTGTTTGTGTGACCCACAGAGGAATGAAGTGTGGTGAACTTCTGCAGGGCTGCAGGGAGGCACTGGGGGTCCAAGGACCTCAAGAGGGCACATGTCTGTCCTCAGCCTCATGGGGGAGGCAGAAACACAGCTACATCTCACAAGAATATTTGGGGTTTTTCTTAAGATAAATCTATGGTTTAAATCCTTTTGCCTCTTAAATAATGGTGGTCATGATAATAATAATAGAAGATAATAATAGATTATAATAGAAGAAGAAAGGAGGAAGAAGAACAAGAAGAAGAAGCAGCAGCAATAAATTTCTGCCTTGAAGGCTGTAGCTCTGGTGAAGGTGGTCTCCTCAGTTCCATCCCATGCTGGAGAGACCCCTGAGGAAATGCATCCCTCTAGGTCCTCCCATTTTCCATCCTCAGGGATCCAGGCGATCCTCGTTGCCATCCAGATTGTCTCCCTACACACCACCCCTTTCCAAGCCCTGCTTCACCCTGATGCCTCCTCTGCATCATTCTCAGGGCACCCAGAAAGCAACCCCAGCTCCTCCAAGAGAGGAGTGCACTGCTGACCCTGGAAGACACTCCAGAGAAGGAGGCTGAGCATCCCTCCCTCAGGCAGGAGGTCCTGGGTGCCATGGGCAGGGGCTTGGGAGCGCCCAAGGGGGAGAGGGAAGGAAGCAACTAGAAACAGCCACTTAACATCTATTTAGAGCCCGGGAGCATTTGTGAAAGCCATCCCCATTACTGTTGAAAAGATGCAAATTTGGTGAAATAATCAGCTGTATGGCTGCAGGCTGTTTCTCAAGTACCCTGATTCCTTACAGGAGGGAAGGTATTAGTGTAAGACACACAGCAAGGCCAAGTTCATGTTGCTCAGAGGTAGCCCCGAACCAAACTCCACCAAGTGCTATAAAACAAGATTTGTTATCCTGGGAAGCATTGACAGTTCATCCAATAAAGCCCCAAAAAACAGAACCCTTAAGGCTGGTTGCAGGGGTGCAAAAAGCAGCGCTCGCAGGCATGTCTGGCTGAGGGAACACGTGTTGGCTGCCCCTCACAGCCCCTGCCCGTCCCAGCCCGGGCACCCGGCAATTAAAGCCATCTCCTGGCATCCCCTTTTCATCAAAAATCCCTTGATATGGCTAAGGATCCATTTATCTGCCGCAATAAAGAGCGTACAGCAATCTGTGTGCGAGGCTTTGTGTTTAAAGCTGGAGAAGAACCGAGGAGGAGCTCTGCTTTAAAATCCTTGGAAAACAGCTAAATGCATGGCTTAATGCAAGGTGTAATCTACTTCATGTCTCCAGGCTTCCCTCTTTGCCTCCTTCTCCAGCTCCCAGCTTTATCAGGCTAAACTTTAGGAAAAAATAATGATGTGTTTAAGAAAAGGATAAAATTTAACAGCGAAACCCCACTGCCCCTGTATTTTTTATTTTAAACATTGTACTAAGAAGCTTAAAATGCTGCATTGTTTAAACAATATATTTAATTTCAGGAGTATCAAATATATTCTTAAACCACCAGTGTCTTCAAGGTGAGCCTTCAGTCAAGTAGTTTAATCCTTACAGTTCCAGCTCTCCCTAAAATCAGTTTTACAGCAAATAGCTGAAAATAAAAGCAGGCAAACAAAAATATATCCTCTAAACAAAAATATATCCCATCGTCAGACACACATTCAGCTGGGTTTGTGCTGGGCCTGCAGTGGGGCAGGAGATAACAAAGTAAGGCATCCTTTCAAACGTGGAAATATTATTTTCCTGTATATAAGGGAAAAAAAAACCAAAACCACCCAACCCAGTTCAAGTGGCTTTTATAGCAGACTAATGGAATAAAGTGGAGTTGGAGAGGGTGTGTTTGTGTGCTCCAGAGTTCGTGCTCCAATATGCATCTTTATGTATTATGGATTCCGTTTTCTCACATTTTTCTCAGTGGACAGATCTTGTGCTGTAGTTCTCGGAATACCTGAGAAAAACATCCCAACAAATTGCATTCCTTGTCTATACAGATCCTATAAGGAGCACAGAATAGGCGAGGAGAGTCTTCATCATAGAAAGCCTTTTTTGATTCCTCCTCCCCCCCCAATCTTCTGTAACAACATAAAAGATACTGTTATGACAAGTACTCTGGTAGTTCATTCTTTCATTTATAATTTAACCACAGCCTATATAACCTAATCAGAAAAATGTGGAGCATGATTAGTACAACAATCGAATACAGTTGGGCTCCTTGAACAACTCAAAGAACAATACAAAAGAAAGCAAAAAAAAAAAAAAAAAAAAAACAAAGGGAAGGGGAAAAAAATCAAGCAAAACCATCGCAGGCATATCAGAAAATATGTGGTATTTCTTTAATATTTCATTTTAAACTACCTAATTGTGTTTTTAAGCTTCGGTTCCTGTAATTTTGCAAGATGAGGCATTCCAGTGAGAAAACATATGGTAAGGGATTTTTAAACCACATAGCTAGAGTGCATCATAGACTTATCTGCTGCTTTAGTGTCACAAAAATCCACCACTGAATTTATCCAGTCACCCATTAAAGAAAGAAAAGAATTAAAGGAAAAGGAGTTTAAAAATCCCCAAATGCTCCAAATAAACCCCAAAACCACTACTGGAAAGTGCCGTCGGGTTCAAGGCAGGAGCTGGGTAGATCTGTGAGACTTCCCACGGCAGGAAAAGTGGCAATTAGCTGGATATTTTGGGATCCTGCCTAGCAAATATTGTACACGGTGGTGACAAACTGTCACGAGCAACAACTTGTACCTGCACCTTGGCTAAAATGAGTTTTAATGACCCTCGTGCCTGAGATGGAGGAGAACTTCAGGCCGTGGCCCTTCCCAAAGGTGAAATCCAAGGGAGGTTTCGCCTCGGCACGCAGGAGCAGGCGAGGAGACATTTTCCAGGAGAGACACTGAATCAGCACTTTATGAGCACTTTCCGAGGGGATGTCAAGACGTGATAGAGACAAAGTCTGACATCTGCATGTGGCAGGGAGAGCTGGGTGCTGGGAGGGTGCTCCGGCTCCCAGGGATGGGGATTCAGGCTGGCTGGAGGGTGCTGCTCCCACCCAGCTGCTCCTCCTGGATCCCTGGAGCTGCCTGGACAGGGAAGGGTTTCCTTGAGCCAAGCCCAAGGTAAGAGGAGGACACGGCCAGGCCTGGCCGTGGGGAGATTTCAGGCAATGCCTGGAACATTGTCACTGCCTGAACAGCGACGGGAATCACAATGCCTTGGCACTGACACCGGGTCCTGGTGTTCTGCAGGGAGAGGACTTGAAAGGAACTTCTGGAGGCCGGTGCTTAACTCTTGGAGAGAAGGAGGGCTGTGCCACCAGCACTGAGCCAGGCTGGACGTGGGGCTTGGCATCAGGCTGAGAAAGCTGAGAGCTCCCAGTTATTTGTTCAAAACTGCTGTGGCACGAATTACACAAATTATTATCCCCTTGCAAACTTTCCCCTCCCAGCCATGGAAAGCCATGAGTGGCGCTGCCTGTGCATCCACATGAGCTCCTGCCTCCTCATCCATCCTGCTATTAGCTAAAATTCACCTGGAATCTGGCTCTCCTGGCTTTTTTCCTTCTTTTTCTTTTTTTTTTTTTTTTCCCCCCCTCTGCTTATCTTGCTTTTAAGAGACAAACTCTTAACCCCTTGCACTTAAGGGATTCCCTTAAGGTTGGCTGTGTTTTCCCACTGGGAATTTCTAAGTGTAAGGACCGAGAAAAGCGTAAGGTGTTAATCTTGATAATTAGTGCACAAAACCAATTAGAGGGCCAAAAAACCTTAAGGCACAGAAAGTGATTTTTTTGTTTATTTGCTTACCTTATTAAGTTAAATATCTGTCTGAATTAATCACTAATGAACGTGAAGAAGGCTCAATAGCACCGGCTTAATGAACAGCAGTGTCAGATGCATTTTACAGGGCACCAAATCACTGGGCAGAGGGAGCCAAGTCGCTCCTCAAAAATCACTTTTCTGCCCAATTTTCTGTTTGCGAAGCAGTAAATTATTTACATTTATTGTGCTGACTGAAGCCCTTAAATAGTATGAATGGAGCACAGGCAGGTTTCAAAAACAGAGAACCATTGCACAATTCTGCTGCTCCAAATTCACGTTGTTTTCCCCTAAAGGCTGCACCCCACCCCCCCAATTTCTTTTACAATTCTTGTTACACCCTGTTATTAAATTAAACGTATTTTTGTCTGTAATTTATGATTTTTCAGACTTTCAGTGCTGCAGGATTTAAATTGGGCATTAAGAGCACTCCCCCTCATAGCCGCCCTGTGGCTTGAGCAAAGTTCGCGTGTTTTCCAGATCAAACTGTTCTATATTTTCCCCAAAACAACGGCATTTTCCCTGTCTTTACATCTATTATTCACATGGTAAACACCCGCACTGTAAACATCAGATGTACTAATTGTCATGTCCCCAGCTCCGGGCACGAAGTGAAACGTGCTCAACATCACTCTTAAAAAATAATTCTCATTTTTCTATTAATATCTCCCCAAGCCTTTCCCTTTATTCCCGAGCAGGCACGGAGCTTTTGCAGCTCTTACGCTGGTTTGTTGGTTTTTTGGGGGGTTTTTTCCTTTTTTTTTTTTTTTCCTCCCTGGTTTGGAAAGCCTTCCTGAAATCTTTTGCTGCTGCAGATTTTTGGCTGCACGGACACACAGGAGGAAGGTGAGCTGATGCCTCAGCCCTGCGTTAGAGCCACATAATGGAATAGGACGGAAGGGGAAAGACTCATAGCAGAGGAGCAGAAAAAGTGGGAATGCAGAGCTTTCTAGGATCTCCTTAAAGGTGATTTTTACATTTTTTAAACGCAGCCTCCGGAACGCTGGATGTTTTGTAGTAAATATGTGCCCAAATATTTGCAGGAGAAGAACTTTGCTGGTGATTTTGAGCGCTGAGATGCTTTGTGAGAGCCCACGAGCTGCGTGTAAGCTCGCACACAGAACCTGCTGTGGCTACTCACAGCTTCTTACTCTGTGTGTAAGTCCTTCCCTACCTTGCCTTAATAAAATAAACACTAATAACCCTTTGAAAGAGACGTGGGAGCGTTTTAAAGGAGGAGAAACTGCAAACTGCGTCCTGCAGGTTTAACTATTTCGGCGATTTGGGCTAAATGCTGTTCAGGCACCATGGCTGGGGAAAGTGCCCCGCTCCTCACAGGAGATGCTCCCGGAGCAAACACACCCTGGGCTGCCAGCGGCTCCCTGAAGGCACCGGGAGGATCCCGGGTCACAGCACCCGTCCTGCGGGAAGGGCCGGGAATGCCGAGCGCAGGATGGGACGGAGCGGTGCTGGGATCAGAGCAGCCCGGCTCCCGCATCTCCAAACTCCTCTGCTCTTTGTTACTTAATGCGATGCAGGAGATCAAAGCTCCACACAGGCTGTGCCGGGGTGTTGCTGCAGTCCCTGTCACACCGGGCTTCTTGCCTTTTTTTTTCCCCCTTTTCTCCCCCTTTCTCCCCCGTTTTTCTCCCTTTTTTTTAAACTTTATTTTTGGGAGGGGAGCTAATTTTTGAAGCCGTTTTTCTTGGCTTTTCTGGGAAACGATTTTTTTTTTGATTTTTTTTTTTTTACTATTCAGTTTTTTTTTTTAATTTTCTTCCTTTTTTCTTTTTCCTTTTCCTCTTCTTCCCCGCACACCTCCATTTTTTGCTCTTTTTTTCTCTTTTTTCTTCTGTCTTTTTTTATTTTCCTTTTCCCCCCTCCTTTTCTGACTTCCCCCCTTTTTTTTGTTGTTTTTCTTTTCCTTATTTGCCTTTTACCTTTTACCTTTTTTTATTTCTTCCTCTCCTCTTTTTTCCTTCCCTTTTTTCCCTCTTTTTTTTTTTTA
>JAWWEW010000166.1:34124859-34129859 GCA_035583185.1 Anabacerthia variegaticeps
CAGGCACCCTCCATCCCCTGGGGAGGCACTTCCACGCTCCCCCCTCGTCCCCCTGCAAACTTTGCAGCCGGAGCTCCAAGTTCTGCCGGCGTTCCCTGCGCTGCCCTATTTGTTATCCTAATAAAAGTTTCTCGGCTCTGCCATAAAGTTGTCACTTGAAAGGCATGTTATGAAACACGACGTGGTGGCGTGTGGGGTGAATATGGATAAAGGGGGCGAGGGGGGGGATTTAATAAAAGGTATCGAGGAATTAAGCCAGGCAGAGGCAATCTGCTGCATTCCAGCCTCGGGAAGGTCGGCTGCGAGGAAAATATTAATATTCCCTCTTAAGCCCCAATCCGGCAAGGGCTTCGCAGCGGGAAAACTTCGCCCCACGGAAGCCCCGGGAGCTGAGCTGAGCCCGGGGTGTCTTTCAGGATGCAGGCCTTGGATTTCAGGGGCCGGTGGCCTTCATCCCACAGGCAGCATCTTTCCAGCCCACTGCTCTCCGGAGGGAGAACGGCTGGAGAGGGAGGATGCTGCAAATCAGGAGGAAGGTGCGTGAGCAGAGCTGGGTGATGGAGTGGCTGCCTGGAGAGCCCGTTCCTGGGAAAGAAAGGAAAAGCAAAAATCATTCAGTAATCCTCCCTTAAAGCATTTTTATTTTTTTTTTTTATTTCATTTTTTTTTTTAATGAAGCAAAGTAACCGGATTTTGTAAGAAATCCTTTTGTGTGGGTGAGCAAACTTCTGAATGAAACATGAATACACGTTGTGCTGTTTTTCAAAAGCCCCTTGAAAAAAGAGCTTGTAGGTCCTGCAGGCTCCAGAAAAACATCTTTAAGGTTGGAATGAATGTTGTCATATATGAAGCAACATAATAAAAGGCTGCGAGCCTTTCGCAGAGTCAGGAAAGTTCAGCCATTAACCAAGTTAACATAAAAATTGCTGGAAAACACAGGAATAGTAATTTGGGGATAAGAAAGGAGGTAGAATTCATGTTATAAGTGCAAGTGATCTGGAAATAGCTGTTTGTCTTGGACATTTGCAGGGAAGTGACATCATGCCGAGTGTCCATGGGGATATTAGTCCTGCATTTTTCAGTCCAGATTCTGGCACTAAAGTTGGCAAAATTAGACCATTTTGTTGAAGTGATCTTCGAGCCGCCCACCTCCAGCACACATTACAGCACACCTATGACATGACCCAAGAACAATGGGTGAAAAATGGGCTATAAAAACATGAATGGCCTGCTTCATATAAAGCAGATTTTATAGTGCAGGTGTGCCTTCATTTATCGATACTGTAAAGCAGTGAGATCATACTGGCAGTAAAACACAACATTTGTAAAACAACAACCCCCCCCCAAAAAAGGGAAAAAAAAAAAAAGAGAAATTCTATTAATTAAAAAATGTAATGGCACAGATAAAAACTCAACGGGGTGTATTAGAAATATATTTGATATTTTGTCATCAGATGCTTTACATCAGCTCACACAGAATTCAGCCAGCCAGGAGAAGGATATCTGGAAAGGAGGAGGGGGGAAAAAAAGACTTAATTGAACTGTAAAACTATATCCCACATTTAGGAAAAACCAGGCATGTAAAAATATCTATTTAATAAGTGCCGTTTAAGTTGTTAAAGCTGGTGGAGGTGTTTTGGTTGTTTTTTTTTTTCCTTCACCCATTAGGATATGAATGGGAAAAATTATGAATAGGAAATCCTGCTGGAGTTTTTATTGCCTATTTCCTTTCGGGAAGATGGCATTGTTCCTCTTTTAAAAAAGGGAAGGGGCGTAAAATAAGCCGAGGCATATGACAGACATCCTTCAAAGCTGGGATGGCAGGAGTGTGTTGTTCTGTATTTTTGTTACTCACAAGGCAAAGGCTGTTCTATTTTTAAGCAGGGCTGTGCTGCTGTGGACGTTTCCCTTCCCTCGAAAGGGGTTTTGGCATAATGTTGTTTTGATTAAGGCAGATTTCTGTTCTATTTTATTTAGCTTCTTTTTTTTTTTTTTTCCAGCACAATGCAGGAGTGAGGGGTTTTTTGGGGTTGTTTTTTTAATTGTTGCTGTTGAGTTTTTCCTTTTTAGTTATTTATATTTTTTTTTTTCATCTCACTCCAGGACAGAGAATACAATTTTTCTGCCCACATCAGCAGTTCCAAAAATCCTTACCTGTGCAGCAGGGTTTTGCGAAGTCCACCTGTGGAGCCACACTTTCAGGAGGTTTCAGGATCTTCACTCTCTTCGTTATTTTTGGGAGGGGGGATTGGGAAAAAATCCATTAAAAATGTGACAAATTTCCTGGGCAAAGGTCTCACCTTCCAAACCTTACATTGATTTAAACCCCCTGAGCTGACTAAGGGAGGGAAGGGTTGTGCCACCCAGAGGTGACCCCAAAACACATTTGGGGGTTTTGCTGAGGCACCCAAAGGGTGGGGACACTCCCTTGGCCACAGCCTGACCACAGGACCCTCCCGTGGGCACTGCCCTCACCCTCTGCCTTCACCCCTCCTTAGTGCCTCCCCCTCCTACTGCCACCATTCCAGCTTGTGTCATCATGTTCAGCACAGATGTTTCAACAGCTGTACATGTTGAGCAGGTTTGAAAAGATTTTTTTCCCTTAAGATATTTTTTTCCCTGATATTTTTTTCCCTAACATTTTTTGGTAAGATTTTCTCCTTCTATTTTTATTCAAGATTTTGTTTTTATTATTTTTATTCTTATATTAAGATTTTTTTTTTTGTGCCTGATACATCTCGTGGCCTGAAAACACTACAGCAATTGCCAATGACTGCCGTGGGATATGGGGACCTCAGGGACCTCCACCATGGACACAGCTTCCTACACTCCCCATCCTTCCCTAAATTCACTATTTTCTCTATTTTTCTGGGCACTGGGTTTGGTGTGCTCCTGACCCAGTGGCTGGAGCACTCAATTTTTTATTTCGTTTTGGGGAGCTCCCTCCCCCAAGCACCATAACTATTTCCTAATATATAACAAAGTCATGTTGATAGCTGGAATAATGTCTCCATCAACCTGCTGGAGTTGAACAGCTGAACAAGGTTCTGGTTGCTCTGTTTGACTTTCTTCAGGAGTTACACTGGTGATTGGAGTCTTAACCAGATCAACCCTACAACATAAAAAGAAATGAGACCACACGAAGCCCACAAGATGCTGATATTCCCAACCCCAGGCAGTGGTTGTCCTTTGGGATGGCTGAAGGCTCTGGCACAAGAGCTCTTAGATAAATAATCTGTACAGTGACTGTTTTGTTTAATTATTTTTTTCAATGTAATTTTTCTTGTGTCACAATGCACAATACTCTTCCTCTTCCAGTGATTGAACGGGAGGGATTTATCCTGAAGATTCCCAGGAAGGATCCTATTTATACAAGCGGGGACATTTCAGGGGCTGGTGCCATGACTTATTGCTGAGCCTGCCTGCCAGTTCTTAAGTATCTTGTTTTTTCTTTTTTGTTCTTTATGCAGGAGCAGGTTCTTATTTGTCTTTAATAATTCAATAAGTGGAGGAGGAAATGGAGTGGCTTTGGATGCCGACTGGCCGCACTGCTCGGTTTTTGGATACTGGCAACAAGTGCTTGCAGCCTCTCTGTGTGTGCCAGCAGGGATGGCAGAGCTGCCTGGCTCCCTCCAGCACTTGGCCAAGCCCCACCAGCCCTCCTGCTCTCCCAAAAGCTTCCCAGTTTCCCTGATTTACTGGAAGGTCATTCAGGTTTCTTTGGTGACACGGAATTTAGTGTTCCCACACATCTGAGCCCCTCCCCGGCTGACCAGGGGAAGGCAAAAAGAGGGTTTGCTCTGTGTTTGTGTTCTCCCATCTGAAGCCAGAGCTGGCCAGGGCTCATGTCATGTGGGCAGCTCTGCACAGCCCAAAACCAGCACCCGAGGAAGGTCCCATGGCCTTGGTGCCCTGGCATTCCCTGCTCCTGCCTCCTCTGCGGATCTGGAGAAGTGGTGGTGGCATCACCTCTGCATCAGCTGGAGCTTCCCTTTCACAGGAGGAATTTGGGGCCATTGAGGGGGCTGCAGGCGGCAAATGGGAGAGCAAAGCTCTGCCCCTAGACACCTTTAGGATCTTCACTAGGTTCAGGGATGGGAATGTGATTTTCTTTTTCAAATCAAGGGAGTAAAGGCAAGCCTGGCTTCTTGGGTTCAGCACACAGCCTGTGCACCTTTGCCTTTGGAAAACTTTGGGGATTATTTCTGTTTCAGTATTAAATATGGTGTTTTTTTCCCAACCATGGATACCACCACGCACAGAGTATCCATGAGTTCAGGAGAGCATGGCTCAGAACCCACCACTGCTCCTCCTGCTCCTCTCCCAAACACCTGCAGGAGAGGAGGGTTTGCTCTGTACAGCCATCCCTCCTGCCGTGCTCCCCAGGATCTGCAGCACTCTCAGGCATTTCCAAGGGTGAATCAATACTGAAGCTCATTCACCAGCACTGCCAATTCAAGGCTTTTATTTTGTTCTAACGTGGTTGTTAAATTCACTTAAAAGTAAAACAATAAGGGCTTTCCTGGTGCTGGGACAAACCCATCCCTTCCCTGCGCCTTCCTCCAGGCTCCCTGACACTGAATGATTTTGAAGCACTCACTGCAATTTTAGATCTCATTGGGAATCCAAATTAAGAACAATTTTCCATGTACTCCAAAGAGTTGAACATAACACTGTTGCACTAAAACCAGAAGACAAAATAAGGGCTACAAAGAGGGTTTTTAAATGTAACATGGTAAACAACCCAAGAGCTTCACTGGGACTACCATGGGGTTTTTCCTGCTGTTTTCCTGTTTTCTTTAAACCCAAAGAGAGGTGCTGGGATCACTGAACATGGATGGACAGAATCATAGAGTAGTTTGGGTTGGAAGGTATCTTAGGATCTTGAAGATCATCATTTTTCCAAGCCCCTGCTATTCAGGGGGGGCTCCTTCCACTAGAGCAGGTTGCTCCAAGCCCCATCCAACCTGACCTCGAACACTCTGGGATAAGACTCAGGC
>JAWWEW010000166.1:34134859-34140882 GCA_035583185.1 Anabacerthia variegaticeps
TATATTGGATTTAATATGTTTGGCTTAGGAAATTTGTTTTGTGTGCTGCAGCCTAGTGCAGCTTGCTCTGAGCTTACCTCTGTTTGAATTAGAGGGTCTCGGCTCATGTGCAGCTCAGACATTGGCCCACAAGACCGTGAAGCGTAGCTGATTTTTGGAGAAACTACTAAGTAGTTTCTATAGTGATAATGATGTACTATGTGCACCTATTGGGAATATATAAAATTAGAGAGAATTTCTGTTTGCTTTGGTCCTCTTTCTAGAATAATTACAGGAACTGCCATTCATTCCCATTCTGTTACCCTGATTATTCTAGAATAACCTGGTTATTAAGGTTTAGGCGTGTTTAAGAACATACTGCAAAGTGACAACTTGTCATGTTGGTATTATCAATACTTTACAATTTCCATACTAGTGACCCAATTTTCTCAAGATTCCTGAGTGTTTAATTTGGTGGAGAGAAGGAGGGAGGGCAGTAAATGATGCCTCTGCCTTTTCTCTATTCAAAGTAACCTTAATTTTCTGTTTCTGAATAGAAACCTTTCCCTTAGTGACTGAAAAAAAAAAAAGAGGCAGAATTCAGAATTACACCCAAACACATTCTCAGGCTGGAAATACTTCTGCTTCCATCACATGTGGTGGGGAACACTTTGAAATCTCCCCCTGCCCGTGGCAGAAGGGCTATTGCTAAATTCAGGGAATTATGGAAACCAGAAGTGCTGAGTGGCCAACCCCAAACCTGTTTCCCAGAGTAGCACTTTACAGCCTTACAACCCCACCATGTTAATGAAATATATTCCCTTAAATGGCACTTTCCTGCTGAGGCAAGATATCCTCCGTGGGGCAGGTGTATAATTGCAGGTATTTGCACTGCTATTTGGAATTTCCTTGGCCATGAGGAATTTCTCCTGTGGAAGGAGTGAAGTTTCACCAAAGGAAGCACAGCAAAGGCTCTGCACTGGTGAAGGTGCCTATAAAGCTGTCCAGAAACACACTTAGCTGACGTACTGACAGATTGTGCAATTTTCCTCTGGTAATTACTCAATGGTTCAGCAAATGGTAACTAAATCCTTTGGAAATCAAAATGTCTAATTGCAGACGCACATATGGCATCGCCCCATCCATTCCACAGAAGGTAATGGAACAAGCACACCCAAACCTTCCCTTAATTCCCCCAGCTCGGAAGCCACCAGTGACACAAAACAGTTGTCATTTGGAAGAGTATTTGGGGACACAAGGTGGAATAAAAGAGCCTTTGGAAATCATGGTGTTCCACACACAAAGCTGAGGTGCAAGAGCGAGATTAGGCTCATTTTCACAATAAAGGGGAAAAAAAAGTTAATGCTGTGATGTTGCTGCTCCAGTGTTTATATCGAAACCTCTTCACTGCCATTAATGGTCCAAAACTGTAAAGATGGGTTTGATGTTTTGTCTTTCCAGGTGGATCTGGACACATGGGGTTGGTAGCACAGGTATTGTCTGGGTTACACCGTGCCAGGGGAGCTCAGAGGATTATTGGGCACCAACTTGTTCATGCCAGGCCTGCTGGAGCCCATGACCATGGGGGACATGTTCCCAAAGCACCCTGGTGAGCACCAAATCCTGGTAGCTGAGCAGGACAGCAGGGAAAGAGCCTTGCCCAGCCCAGCCCGGGTCCTGCCAGCCTTCAGAGTGAGGAAGGATCCAGCCAAGAAAAGGAGCTGCAGGACTTTATTCAAGGGTATTGCTTGGTGCAAGCAATGGTGGCAGATGATGCTGTGAGAGGAGAGAAAATCAGGCCCTTGCATCTCCTTAAAGCCAGAAATCTGGGACACCATGCTTAACCCAGGATTTAAGGTGAAGTCCTTTGTCCTTTTTTAGCCCCTGATGAGGAGCTCAGAGTCAGGAAACTCCAAAAGAAACCCAAAAGGACAACACTTCTTGGGGGGATAAATGAACATTTCCCAATGTTTATTTTAGGACTACTTAGTCTGAAGAATTGCTGAAATGTGACCTGTGTGCATATCCAGCCACCCAACCATCCCTATTGCTCCTCCACCAGTTTTTAAGGTCTGAAACCTTCCACAGTCAGAAGAGGTAACCCCCTCCTCCCCCCCCAATCCTTATTTCAAAAACACCTTCAATTCCAAACATTCAGATTGCTTTAATGCAGGAGGGTTATACTGAATTAACTATTAATTAGGGTTTCCAAACCAGCTTCTTTTTCTAGAAGACACTGTCATATGTTCTACATTTTGTAATAACCAGACTGCAAACCTGCATCACTTACCTCTCTTCTTCTCCAAAGAAACCCAGCCCCCCATTATTGCAACTCTCCTCGGGATTAGGAGTTCTTCTTTTTATTTCTTGCTATTAATGTTTAGAAACTATGAGGGTGTATGATTAATGCAGGTAGTGTGACTTTGATATAGGACAAAGTAGCATTAATTGTATGATATACATTATTTTTAAAACAACTACATTGTCTTCATCTTGCATAATTATCTCTTTGTTGCTGTTAATCAGGATTTCCCAAAGTGGCACACAATAAAAAGCATTAAGGTTTATGTCAGCAGATCCAAATCTGGAATCAAATCTATCTGTACCATCAGGTGCCCATTAGGCTGGTGGAATTGCATATTAAAGACACTCAGACATTACAGACGGCTTTCTCTTGCAGTAACAGGGAGAAAGGAGGAATTGGAGCTCTGAAAACATATGTAGGAAAAGACAGTTCCTGCCCAATCCATTACAGACAAGTGAAGAGAGGGAAAAGAGATGAAATATTCTCCCATTGATGTTTTTGAGCAGCATCTTAGCAAATTTTCAGAATATCCTGCCAGCGTCCTAAGGATTTTTTCTGACTCCAATTTTAGCCACAATGTTGCTTGCTGTGAAATTTTAAAATAAAGAATTTGGGCACTGCTAGATGAACAGGCCTTCCAGGGGGGCAGCAGGGGACACATGCTGGATGTGTCTCATTCCAGCATGGGGACAAGAGTGGCCACTGCCCCACCTCCACTTCTGAGAGATGAGATGGGTGCGGAGCAGAGAGATCCCAGAGAGGGGCAGAGCCAAACCAAGGAATGCAGGAAAGCATCAGATCATTGGGGCTGCCTGAGGAACTGCTGCTCTGGGGGCAAGACCCGTTTCCCAGGGGAACAACGGACAGCTGGGCACAGACATCCATGTAGGGTCGGTGTGCAGGACAAGAGTATAAAGATCACCAACCATACACATTTAAATGGCTTTATGGCAAATTTGTTTCTGTGTTCTCTATGTTCATGATGGAGCTAGGTGGGAATTTTTTCCAAGGAGCCTGTTCCAAGGTAGTAGAAACACACAGGCTTCTTTTCCCCCCGCCACTTTTATCCTTTTTTCTTCCTTTCTTTCTCTTTGTTTCTTTCCAAGGAAAGACAAAAGGAGTTACAAGGGGCCGTGTTCCCTTGGAGTGCACAGGAGGAGGAAGGAGCCAGAGTTGGCTCTTGTCCTTCTGCAGATGTTCTGCAGACCCAAAGGCCACTCGAGGAGGGTGCAACACACGGAGAGGCAGGACAAGGGCACAACCCAGCAGGGCTAAGACAAGGCGAGGGGCTTTCAGAAAAGCAGGAAGGCACATCAGGCCAAAGGAGAAAATGAGCCTGGAGCAGTGAAGTCAGAATGATAATACCAAGCACTTATGTTCAAAGCACTGTACAAATATTAATTAATTAATCCTCAAAGCCCGCTCTGGAGTAGATAAGCAAGTGTTATTATCCCCTTCTTGACGAGGAGTCAGAGGCAGCAAGGTTAAGTGTCACGTCCAAGGCTGCAGGGAAAGGCTGCAGAGGGTGTTTTTAAGGGCATAAACACTCCAAAGCCAGCCCTGTGACTACTCCAGGAGTTGGAGCCATGCTGGCAGCAAAGGGGAAGGATCCTGAAGAGGAGCCACCGTGCCAGAAAAAGCCCAAACACTTCTGCAATCACCTTATAACACAATTTTCACTCAGCATTGCAGTCTGGAGCAGCCCCTTAACCTGGCCAAGGATGACCTGGTAAGAGATGAGGAGGAGCAGAGTTAGATGGTCATATTTGAGAGCTCCCAACCACCACCTCTCCTTGCTGTCACCTTGAGCATGTTCAGTTCCTCTCTGACACTGTGACGTGTTTGTCCTTAGCTTGAAGACAAACCAGGAAGGAAAATTAATAAATACATAAAGCTGAGTTGGTAACACATTAAAAAAGAGGCTCATTCTGACTCGCCCATGATGCTTTCGAGGCTGTGACCCCAAAAGAGGGAGCTCCACCATCTAGGGAAGCGTAAGTGTTGTGTTTCTCATGAAATTCCAACCACCTTGTGCAGGTTTCCCAGCAGAAAATCAATTCTTGAGTGTTTTCCATCCAAAGGAAAAGAGGAAGAAGGGGTCTTTCTGGAACCTGACCCAGAAATTAAGTAACAATGGATCAAGGAACTCCAGTTTGACCCACTCCCCCTGAAAAAGGCTCCAGTTGGAAATGTTTCAGGCTTTGGCCAATCTTTCAAAAGTAATGAATATTTAGAAAAAAAATGTATAGAAGGTGGTGACAAGGAATATGCAGCCAGGAAAACACTTTTCTTGCAAAATAAAAGAGTTTATAGGTCAAAGGTGTTTACTGTTCACAATATGGATTAGAGGGGGATTTCAGTGTGTTCTGGGGGATCTGGGGGGAGGGAGCAGGGAAAGGAATTGCCTTTAGTGTGTATTTGTTGCTCCAGTTCCTGTACTGACAGCAAAGGACCTTTGATTGTAAGATGAATTGTGGAGCACGGGCTGTGGTTCTGTTTTTGGACACTGGAATTTGCACCAGCACTTTTGACTTCGGGGAGCCCTTTTGGAGAGGAGAGAAGTGAGGTGGGTGTAGAGCTGCCAGAAACAATAACAGGAACATTTGCCAATTAATCTATCACTTGGAGCTGTAGCACCATTTACCTTTTACCCTTCCAATTCTGAAGAGTTACTGAACAATTCAAATATCAAATTGTTACTGAATACAGCAAAAAAAGGAGAGGATGCAGGGGTAAAAAAGGGACACATCAATAACAGGACAATGCCTCTGATTTCCTGTACAGCTTGTTATACGTGGCCTCGCTGGTAAACCTGGTCATTATTTCCCCAATATTCCTTTTAAATACATATTTGCATAACCCCTTCTCAGACCATCTTCCTCACACTCATTGGAATGCCCTGGGAAGCAGCACAAGCATCCAAAAAGCCCATCCCAAAAACTTTTTGTAGAAAACTTGGGATGGAAAGTCCTCTAAGTTATTATTTTAACCCTATCCTCTGTTTTCCTTAGCATTCATAAACATGGGCAAAGAGAGATGTGTTTCCAGGTTTAACGAGACATTTATAACTAATTACTGAAGCTTATTAAGCACAGCTTTGGCTTAGGCATTTTATCCCTACCTTTTCTCTACAGTATTCACCAAAATTTGGCTTCCTAAGAGGAACTAATTGAATTTCATGGTTTACACATTGCTTGCACACTCTCTTTAATCCTCAGCTCTAGTTTTTCTCTTACAGATTGTCCCAGAAGAAAGCCAAAACATTAACTTTGTATTTACTGTGTAAATAAGGGTATTTTTAAAAATTCTATCTCCAGGCATACACACAGGTTGGGTTGGAGCCTCTTCTAATTCTTCAGTGCTCTGGTGCAACTCCATTTAATCAGCAGCCAGCGTGGAAACTGAAGTACAATCTTCTGTGGGTGATTGTGGACAAACAGATCAGACAGATATTTGCAAACTTTCAGGGAAATTGACTTCCACCTAAAAATTCAGCTTATTCTCTTTGTACTCTTGTCCCTCTCACTGGGGAGGCCACACCGCAAGTGCTGTGCCCACTTTTGGAAGGACACGGAGGGGCTGGAGCCTGTCCAGGGAAGGGAATGGAGCTGGGAAGGGGCTGGAGCAGCAGGAGGGGCTGAGGGAGCTGGGGGGGCTCAGCTTGGAGAAAAGGAGGCTCAGGGGGGACCTTCTGGCTCTGCAAGTCCCTGATGGATCCAGGGGAGGGTTGGGATCTGCT
>JAWWEW010000166.1:34141083-34152563 GCA_035583185.1 Anabacerthia variegaticeps
AGGACTGGCCGTGGCACTCAGAGCTCTGGGCTGGGGACAAGGTGGGCATCGGGCACAGGGTGGGCTCTGTGGGCTGGCAGGGCTTTTCCAACACAAATCATTCTGGGATTCTTTATATCAAAATTTGGGTGAGTTAACAGTTCAATGCACTTTGGGACATTTTCCTCTTCCAGCTCCTCCAAGAATTTGACAGGTCCTACCAATGTCTCTGTAACTGGAGGCAGAACCTCCTCCCAAAACGGGAGAGTGCTGGGCCTGATGATGGCAAAGACAATTTGTCTTTAACATCAACAGAATTGACATTTTACCTTAAACTTGTGCCCCTGTAAGCACTTCCTTAACACCTGGTTTGGCCCCGGGATTGTCCAGGCAAACCCCCATCCAAGCAGAGCCGCAACATAACAGCTATGACAGTAAATGTGAATATTTTTATCTCACAAAACACACAGTTGGTACTTGCAAGTGCATTTTTAAGGCACGGTGAGGGAAGGCACAAGCTGCAGTCCGGCCGTGCGAGGGAGAAGCAGCACAAGGAGGAATATTCCAGGTAAATTTTTAATAAACATGTGTGTGCAATGAAGCAGTTCCAGCCCAAGGCATTTTTAGCAAGTCACAGCAGAGTGCTGCTTGATCTTTCCCACAACATTTCCTACAGAAACAGTGTGAGGAAGCTCGTCTGGACCTTCCAGAGGGGCTGAGGAATGGAGCTGACCTGCTCCAAAGTTCAAGCAACAATTGCCAACACAAGTGAAAACTTTCCCAGTGATCTTCCTCCCTTTTGTTAACTGCATCTTGAAGGCCAGAAAAAGGGGTCTCCAAATGCGTGAATGATAATGAAAAGCCATCTAAAGTTCACATTATTTGAAGTTATAAGGAGAAAAATGTTAAAAGAAACAACCCTCTCTTCAGTGATAACACAGCTCAAACCACAAAATCATAACCTAGAATTAACTTCTGCTAACAATGTATTTGGGTTGATTTTATTTTTCATGAGCACAGCCTGTGGGCTGCTGTTGTGCAAATCAGCTTTCCCAGTGCGAATAAAAGTCAGAAAAATAATCTCAAAAATCTTTTAAAAAATGCAAAATAACATTTTTTCTTTTCCATCCAGCCCTGTCTGAATAGCTGAGATGCACCACAATTAAAAAATAAATGTCAAAGCAAGCAAAAAAAGCTGAAGCAGCCACTCAGGCCTGGGAAAAAGCAGCACTTCCAGTTAGATCTTGGCAGAGGTGGAAGCTGCAGAAGCTGAAATCTCGAAGGAGGGACTCTTAGGTTACCACAGGGCTGGGAAGTTCCTACCAATCCCACCTCCAGTAAAAGACTTACATGGGATTCCAGTGCAGGGGGCTTGTTTTGCCATCTGCCTGTGAGTGATTTGTATCCAGAGTGGTTGCCAAAGCAAATAAATGGGGGGGAAAAGGGGAAAAAATATTCCATTGCTTTCAATTCTATGAAAACGATGGCTGAGGCAATGGAACAAATTGCCCAGAGAGGCTGTGGCTGCCCCTGGATCCCTGGGAGTGTCCAAGGCCAGGTTGGACGGGGCTTGGAGCACCCTGGGCTGGTGGGAGGTGTCCCTGCCCATGGCAGGGGTGGCACTGGGTGGGCTTTGGGGTCCCTTCCAACCCAAACCACCCTGGGGTTCTGTGATTTCCTGAGGCAATAAAGGTTTCCAGCACAAGGTGCCTTGATGTCTCCTTTGTGGACAGAATTTGAAAATCCTGCTCCTGATTATGATGTTTTAATCTGTCATTTTACACCGTGCTGGGCATGGAAAGGGAGAAAGGCAGGAGAGTAAAAATTGATCAGCTTTAAGTTTACTCTCCATGCCTTTGTTATAATAAACAACAAAACATGCAGGAAATGCACTGCTAAGTTTGGGTCCCGTGTTACTTTTTTTTTTCCCCTCCACAAACTGTTCTAAGGTTAAT
The DNA here is from genome assembly GCA_035583185.1 of Anabacerthia variegaticeps. Lineage (NCBI taxonomy): Eukaryota > Metazoa > Chordata > Aves > Passeriformes > Furnariidae > Anabacerthia > Anabacerthia variegaticeps. The sequence continues at coordinate 34,143,018 of JAWWEW010000166.1, forward strand.
TAAAATAACATACCTGAAAACCACATAATTGGACATACTTTATTTTATTGCTATGTTATAAATGTATTTGGATACATTTTGCGATTTGCAAATAAAATATCCTTTCATTTGTACTCAAAGCCTTAAAATCTGTTTGGGGTAGGCAAAAGTGATGTTACCTGTCCTGCTCACTCACTCTCAGTTCTGTGTCTGGAGAAAAAACAAGGTGTGTGCACTAAAAGCTGTTGCAGAGAGAAATGTTCCTTGAAATGCTTTTTCAGGCACCACACAGAATCATGGAATGTTTTGAGCTGGAAAGGGACTCTAAATATCATTTAGTTCCACCCCCTGCCATGGGCAGGGGCACCTTCCACCAGCCCAGGTTGCTCCAAGCCCCGTCCAACCTGGCCTTGGACACTCCCAGGGATCCAGGGGCAGCCACAAATTCTCTGGGAAAACACCTCTAGCTGAGAGAAGTATGAACTCAACAGCCAGGAACAACACCAAAAGCAGTAATTCTTGTTAAAAGGCAGGTTTTATGAATTTAAAGCCATAAGAAGCTCATGGGACAGCACCCTGCCAGGTGCTGGAGAGCAACCCTTGGCAAGGGCTCACTGCTTACCACGCACTCAGCAGCCAAGGATGGGGCTCTGCTCACCCAAGACATGGAGAGCTGGCTCAATCCCAGGAGATGTAGGACTAGGAAACATCTCTGCTCTGTTTTCTTCTCCTTCAGCTCCCAGCTTTGGTATAGTTACAGAACCAGAATGAAATAAAATGGTACAAGGAGGTAAAAAAAAAGGGCAACTTTGCTTCCTGATGGCAAAAGGCCAGAAAGTGCTGCCCATTCAGACCTGTCTTATCTGCCTCTGTAGGACAAGGCAGCTTAGGGTGGATAAAATGGTCACCAAAGCTCTTCCTAGAGCTGGAAAATAGGATAGCCTAGAAAACTCAGAAAGAAATCATTTTCACTGATTTAAAACACACTACATTCAGAAGAGCACTGAAAAAAAAAATAAAAATAAAGCAACAAAATATCCTGATGTAATTTCTTCTATTCCTAAGAATAAACAAGGAATTTAAAAAAAACAAAAACAAAAAAAAAAACACCACAAACAAACAAACAAAAAAAATCAAGCTGAGCTTAATTGCTGCTTTCTACCCAAGCCCTAATGAAGCCCGGAGAAGGGCATTGGGAAGGGGAGAGTCAGCTCAGGAGCAGCTTTGGGCCCCTTCCCCCTCCTTCCCCACCCTCCCTGTGCGAGGTGTGCGACGTGATCCCACTTTTGTGGGAAGGAGAGAGAAGAGGCTTTTTTTAAACGAGCTCTGCACACTCAGGGATTGCTGATACCCAAACCCTCCTCGAAAGCTCCGCCGCGTCCCCCCTTCGCCAAGGCAACCTTTCATTAATTTAGAAAGTATGAGCTCATTAAGCAATTCTACTCCAAAGTTCCTGGAGTTGAAAAGCCAGGGAATTTCCCCAGGTTCTCAAAACCTTTTGTCAAAAAACCCCTCCAGTTGCTCCATATTCCTCTTTAAACAAATAAGGTTAGCTACCCTTTTGCCATTCACAATTCAACATTCCCACTAAATTAATTTTTCCAAAAGTAATTCAAATAAAAGCTTTGCTGCTGCTACCCTTTTCAGAGCTGCAAGATTGAATAAGGCATCTGAATAAAATTGTGTATTACAGCCTTCTTTAATATTTAAGCATGACATTCATTGATTTGTTTCTTGTTTTCTGCAAACCTTGACAACATGATAAAATAAATCATAAGAAGAAAATATAGTGGTAACATCTTTTATGGACTTCACATAGTCATCAATCTCAAGCTGTGAGTGAATTATCAGTGCAGCAAAAAGATCTATGTTTTAAGAGCTCCAATAGCACACCAGCTAGAGGTTTTTCACAAGCAAACTCAAGGCGAGTGACTGATAAGCATCATTATTGTTTTCTGAGAGTCTAGTTTATAGTGTGTTGTGGAGGTGTTGGCATATATGTTTCAGAAGGAAAGGTTTGATCAATTCTAAGTAGACATCTACTAACATATAAAAAATATAACAAGGGTTCCTGCTGAGCAGTATTAAAGTACCTATTGCACCATGTCAGCATGACAGGCCCCATGTTGTGTTTTTGATTATATTTAATATAGAATTAACCTTTCTTAATGTAACATATTGTGCATGCGACGGGAGTGAAAAATATTTATTTTGACCAAAACAAACATCATCCTTATTTAGGTTTTAAGGAATACTTCTTTATTTTCAATTTATAAAACTTCTCATCATAAAATTGTCGTGGCCCCGAACTGATGGGAAGGAATAAAGGCTTTTTTTCCCTGTGGTTTGTGACCTGTAGAGACAAGAAACCATCAGGGGCATTGGGAGCAGCTGGGAACAACCATGGGGCAGAAAACAGGGAATGTGGGCAACACCACCCCCTCATCCAGTGGTAATTCAGCCAAATTCAAGGAGACATCCTGCTGGAAACACCAGGAAGGCTCCAACACTCTCCATGCTGGCAGTTCCAGAGCTCAGCACGACAATGGGCATGCACGTACCCAAAAGTGGGATCCTTCTGAAAATAACAGCACCGAGGGGGTGCTCTGGAACAATCGAAGGCTGTGAGGAGAACTGTGGAAATGGTGAATTAATTCAATGGGATGAGGCAGCTGACGCTGCTGCATAATGAGGTTGTGTAAAGGTATCATCGTTTGCCTGTGAAAAATGCCCCTCCCGAAAGTAACTCTTTCAACAGACTTACAAATGTTTTATATCTGGTAAATGGGCTAATGAAAGCTTTAGGTTTAGAAAGCAGTAGCCTAGGGATTGTAAGAGTAAATATTAAGATGTTTTCTGACAAGCTGAATATATGTGGTTTCCCACAAAATCCCACAGTGCTTTGCACTCCATAAATATCACTCCTCTTCCCTCACAACTTTTACTATATGAAATATGACGCTGCCGTCCACTAAACCATCGCTGCACTTTGCTTGGGCTCCAATCTCCTGCACACGTTTATTTACATGGGTTGAACTCCATTCATCACCCTCCTAATTAATGCAGTCAGTTGTGAGGGTGTGAAGTATTCCCTTTGCCATCCCATGCTGAAGCGGGACACTGGACTTTTCCCAGGAATGGGTGCTGAAAACTCCTCAATTAAAAACAAAAATCTACTTTTAGTGGCCTTTGTAGTTTTGTGTTGATCGGAGCCCCCCAGATTCATCAGGCCAAATCTTCAAATGAATTTACTAATGGGTGGCCAGTGGGCTGAGGATTTGGTGGCGTAGGGATGCTCTGAATTATTGGTTTTTCAGGGTGAAATCACTGTCTCTGCAGGTCCTTCTGGGTGATGCCTTGGACTGCAAGAGGAGACACAATGACTTCCTCCATGTGACCAGAGCCTGGGGAAGAACGAGCTAAACACTCTTTATATCCCTTTTCTTCCTTTATTAAACTAGCTGTCTAAAAGTTAAGCCAGAAGCAGAGCTCTGGCTGGCTCTCCTCAGGTTATTAGAGCAAGGCCTGCTCAGTAGCAAAATTCAGAATCTCCAATGACGTCCAAGCTCTGCAAAATGCTTAACTTGGTAAGTGGGGAGATTTTCTTGTAAATTCAATTTTTCTTGTAATTCAATACCGCACCAGAGGTCTCACTTGATGGAAAAGAGGCTCTGTGCTCCTGGAGTGTTTTACAAATATGTAAATATTATACCTAAGCTGCCCCTGTTAATTAAATATGGCACTTTACACAAGCATATTGTTTCCAGTCTCAATGTTCTGGCTTAAATCCATCATCAGTAATTACGTTCTGTCCTTTTAAATTCTTTGCTGCTTTAATTAGCTAAATTATTCTCCTTCACTTCCTGTCCCAAACTTCCAGGCAGTGCTGGTGACCCGTCTCTGTGGCTCCTGGCTTGTGTCTGCAGTGGTGGCATCATCACTCATCCACAGGGAGATGGGAACTCCACAGTGGTCCTGTGGCTCCTGGGTCCTGTCCCTGCATTGTCACAACTTACTGATTTTATGCATATATAAATATATATATATATATTACTTCTGTTTCTCCAAGCAATTTTATATCATCTCTGCTTTCCTCCAATGTCTATAATTCATAATAAATGCGATTAATAGTGGTAAACTCGGAAAATATTCTGTTCCCAACTCTGTATCATTCCTACTTTAGAGGACTGAACTAATGGCCTTATAGAAGTAAGAAAAAAGGTCATGAAAACAGTCAGACTAAGCAAAATAAATAAGAAATTAATATCTGTTAAATCCAAAAATGCTTGACTAGGGGAGCACAGTGGACAGTTCAGAACATCCAGGACTGCTGAGAGCTCCAAATTATTAATTTGCAGTTATTTGGATATTAAATTGATGGGTCCAGGTGTCAGGAACATGTCACAGCACCACAGTTGAGAGAAACCTGTTCAACTGCAAGAGGAGTTCTACTATTAATAAAGATAAAGGAGGGACAAGGTAGGAAGGGAGTGAGCTGCAGTTTAATATACTTATCCTATGAATATTTCTATAAAATCTGTTCAAATTTTTTAGTGAAACAAAGTCCTGAATAGAAATGGAATATTTATTTTCAACACCAGCTTTTAGCTACCAAGATTCTATTAAAATTATGCCAGAGAAAAAAAATTAAAGATATGTATCTTGCTAATAAAAATGCACTTCTGTGATGGATGTTGCAGAAGCAGAACCTCCTGTAAATTAGGTCACCTCGACAGTAAACCATCTCCTGAACTCCTTTGTGGGAATTATGTAGGAAACAGGTTTTCTTTTCAAATCTCAATATAAAACTTGGAAAAAGAACAAGTATTCTACCTTATTCACATTCATAAAAAAATCATAATGTAGCATCAATATTCACTTAATAAAGAGACCATTTACACTGCTGGGCTACTGTTCTTTTGTTTGCCAGGGCTGGTTTTTTTTTTTTTTAATCATATGGAAGAGTCGGTGCAGCAACATCTGTGACTTGTCAGTCATTTAATTAACCAAAGAAAAGCTAGCTATTCATTTTATTTCTGTATATGTTAATGCTAAAAACTAATAGAAAACAGCTAGTAAATTGTCCTCTGCATATATTGGACACAGCAACAATTACTCTGGCAGAGAAGATATAATAAAAGAGGAAATTTTAATAGTATTCTTATTCTATTTATTCTCAGGGGCTTCTGTTTCAAGGTACTGTAGAAATTAACAATTATTTCTTTTCATTGTTTTTGATGATCTTTTTCTATTACGGCCCTACCCGACTTCAAATAAAATACAATTTGAACTTTCTTTTTTGTATTAAATTTTCTGGGGCATCTTGAGATTTCCTTTCTGGTTGGTTACGTGGAGGTCCTGAGAAGGTTCAGGAAAATAAGCAGGAGCTGTTTCTTTCAGACAGCTGGTTAAAGCTTGTCAGTTATTAGTACAATCAAGATAACTCGGCTTAAACCGAGAACTTTCACATAATACAATAATTTACTTTTCCAGCATTCATTTTATTGACAAATATGTCTTTCCCATATTTTCAGAATGTCTGTCATATGATATGTCTAAATACTTGCTATTGCTCTGCTATATAAAGCAATTAACTGACTTTATACAGCAAATTGTCAAAGGATTTCCCCCGAAAGCTTGGGGAAATCTAACATACGGAACTATTCTCCAATTTATTGACATGCTACAATGGTGAAAAAAGTAGGACATCAATAAACAGCTTTAGCTGGAAAACTGGAATCTGATTATAAGTATTGGGAGCTGGAGACCAGGGTCTCAATTAAAATACATGGCATGGCTTTATTTTAAAATAGAGAGGTGCTACATTTTAATGGGGAGAAGGCAGGGCTTGGCAAAGCATAGGAATGCAGAGATGTGGAGTTTGACATCCAAAGTTCCCCATGGGTCTGTTTGAACTGGAAGCAAGTTCAGCTCCTCATCCCAGATCGTTTCTCTGGCTCTGGGAAGCACAGAGAATATATCTAGGATTTTGTGCAGGGAGTGATGTGGTATCTCTGTCAAGGGCAGAGTGATGGTGTGACAGGAAAGCTGGAGCACAGAGCGAGCTAAAACTGCCCAGGACTGGCCCTGGATGGAATTCTCACCTGTAAGGAAAGGTCTTCTACTTCCTGCAGAGTCCAAATGCCCTAAAACAGCAAGTTTGGAAATTTTGGTCTAAGAAAAGCAATCAAAGCCCAACCGTCTAGGTTTTATACAGTAGATACTGAGTAGAACTGGAATAAACTCCATAAAACAGCAGGTAAAATAGTTGAGTAAGTGGTGGAGCACTCAAAGGAATCTCCAAGAGTAGCCTGAAATCCCCATAATATATGAATATCAAAATCATAGGTTCATTAAGGTTGGGAAATACCTTCAAGATCAAGTCTAGCCTTTGACTGAGCACCACCCAAAATGCAGCTACAGACTAAAAATAAAGCAAATCACAGATTACACAGGTTTGACCAGAGGAAAAAAGAAAAGGATAAAATACAGGGGGGAAAAAAGAAAAAAAAAAAAAAAGAGATGAGATGTTCCAAGAAGTTAATTTTTTATAAAGTGGAGGAAAATTTCCTTCTTGAATCTCAGATTCACTGTTTTTTACTAAAACAGCTCAGGCTGTGCCTCACCTCCAGTGCTGAGAGGACAGGGAGGGGCTGCTGAGACTGGCTGGGAATAATTGTTTTGTTAACAAATTATCTGCCTTCACACACTTCTTCCACCTGTGTGACTGGAGATTTTCAACACCTTCTTCTGACCTTTCCTTTCTTGCCACCCCTGATTGTTACATTCATTTGTCCCTTGCTTTTGCCTGCAAGCTCTTTTGTTGAGTTTTGGGGTTGGTTTCACATCTGGGATGTGAAAGGAGCAACAGGGGCTTGATTTTGGCATAGTAGGAAAAATCCAGAGTTAAAAAGAGGAGGAAGAAACTCCAGTTGGTCCTTGGGAAGTGACCCCCTTTGATGAAATGCATTTGTACGTGTCAGGAGCCCAGTGCCACCTTCAATGTATTGTTAATATTCTGGTTATCATGCAAGGAGTCATTGATGAACAAGTTTAAGCAGTGTGCAAACAACGTTACCTGCTGGGAAGTGTTAAGGTACCCATCACACCATGTCAACTTGACAGGCCTCATGTTGTGTTTCTGATTATATTTAGTCATATAAAATTAACTTTTCCTAATGTAACGTGTTGGGAAGGCGACGTGGACACAACAATAGTTATTTAGGGCAAAACCTATTTGTATTCAGATTTACTAATGAGAAGCACAATCTGATCAAAATCCCCGACTCATTTAACAGGTTTCTGGAGTGACAGGGCTGGAGTGCCTGGAGCCCTAATCCGTGTGAGGGGTGATAAAGCAGGAGGGTTTTGCTGATACTCCTGTTGTCCAGCAGTGCCAGCTCTGGGCTCCACATGGCTCCTGCCTGTCCACAGCAAGACTGGAGCATTCTCTGACTTGCTTGGTGCTGTGCTCACTTCCAGGTGCATTTGTTAGAGTTATTTAGAGCATTTTTTAGGGAATTACAATGGCTGCTGGCTCCCTTTCCTTTCCCCCTTTTCCTTTCCCCTTTTCCTTTCCCTTTTCCTTTCCCCTTTTTCCTTTCCCCTTTTCCTTTCCCCTTTTTTCTTTCCCCTTTCCTTTCCTCTGTTTCCTTTCCTCTTTTTCCTTTCCCCTTTCCTTTCCTCTTTTTCCTTTCCCCTTTTTCCTTTCTCCTTTCCTTTCCTCTTTTTCCTTTCCCCTTTCCTTTCCCATTTCCTTTCCCCTTTTCCTTTCCCCTTTTTCCTTTCCCTTTTCATTTCCCCTTTCCTTTCCCCTTCCCCTTCCCCTTCCTCTTCCCCTTTCCATTTCCTTTCCACCACCCCCCTTTTTTTTTTTATTTTTATGGTAATATTTTTATTTTTTCAAGTGGGCAGCAGCATTCTTGAATTCTTTGGAGTGTCTTAGTGTGAAAGATAAAATCCCAGTGACACAGGCCAGGGGACAAACTGCAGCAGAGGAACTGGTAAGTTCCCTTTCCCCCAACTTGGTGACTAAGCCAGTCTGAGAGTCATCAAACAGCTTTGATTAAGATAAAAGATAAATATGTCAAATATCTAAACCAATCAGGAAAATGTACCAGCAGCACAGGCAGGAGCTTTGGTTCCCTTTGGTTCTGTGCCATTGCAAAGCCAAGGTTCAGTGACCCATCCCTGCCCACTGGCTGTTGGGCAAAGGATCAGGATTTATTAATTATTAGAAAAGCCAGGGAGGGGGCCTCTGTAATTAAAGTCTCAGGGTCTAATTCCTCATTTCCAACCCCTTCCAAGCTCTCTGTACCTGTGTCTGCTCAGATGACACTCAACCCTCAGCCTGAAACTGGAGTCTTAGAAAGCAGGGGGAGAAATGCAATAAAAACCACTTGAGCTGCTTGGGCAGATAAAGAGAAGGTGGAAAAGGGTGCAATTATCCAATTCAATAAAGAAGGTGACACAAAAATACCTTTTCTGTTGGTGTTGCTGAAGTTTAAAGGCTGAATTTTGGCATGGAAGCCTTGGGTGGGAGGAAACAAAATGACTGATTTAAGGGGAGTTGGAAATTGCTTCTGTCAGTGGCTCATTAATGGCTAAGTTGGGCTTAGTCCTCGTACAGCCACATTCCATTGGGGTGGGATGCTCTGGATGTCCAGCCATGTGAGGCTCCCGAATTCCCAGCACTGTTCAAGAGGCATCAAACTCATCAGTATAATGAAAAGCAAAACAATTAAATACATTATAGGAATATTATTAATGTGAAGTGGAGGCAGCAAACATGACCTTGGGAGGCAATGAAGAGCTGTGGCAACATTTTTCTTTATGACCAAGACCTTCAGCAAGAGTTTCCTAAGAAAAATGACTATTTTTTTTAAGATAAAGAACTATTTTTAAAGAAAAATTGTATTTCTTCTTATCCTTGTGTTGCAGTGACAGCAAAATGACAGGTTTTTGTCACTTGAAATGATTTTGCCATGAAGTAAATCCCCAATTTACAAAAGTTTAGGACATCAGTGGGAATAAAAGGTTCTGCTGTTTAATTAAAATGTACTTCATGGGTGGAAATCAGCATTCAAAGTGCCCAGAACTTACAACAGCGGCGACAAACGAGTCTGTGCTTTGTGTTGCAATTTACTGCTCCAGCTCTGCCTTCAGCCTGCCGTGTGATGTTGCAGGGAACAGGCTGGAAATTAAATCCATGCCTAATATGCTTAACTTGTGCAGTCAAATGAAAGAGCCCCCGCTGCATTCTCCAGGCTCTGCTCCCTTCACAGGCTGGGGCTGCCAAGGAGCCCCCACGGGCACAAGACACCGGGCTGGGCAGGGGACACAAATATCCTGATATAGAATGGTGATTTGTGCTGATAGAGGAGAATATCTGAACAGGTCAGAGGGAGGGAAACAGGGAAAGGGAGAGGAAATGGGGAAAGGGAGAGGAAATGGGGAAGGGGAAGGGGAAGGGGAAGGGGAAGGGGAAGGGTAGGGAAGGGACGGGAAGGGAAGGGAAGGGAAGGGAAGGGAAGGGAAGGGACGGGAAGGGAAGGGAAGGGAAGGGGA
>JAWWEW010000166.1:34152679-34183044 GCA_035583185.1 Anabacerthia variegaticeps
AAGGGAAGGGAAGGGAAGGGAAGGGAAGGGAAGGGAAGGGAAGGGAAGGGGAAATTGAGAGCAAACTCTTCTGAGAGAAATTATCAATAAGAGAAACATAACAGCACTATGAGCAGCACACCGAGGAGCTCATCCACAGGGCTGGGCTGGTGCAGCTCCCTCCTTTCCTGCAGTTACTTGGGTGCTTCAAGCTTGGATCCCACCAGATGAAAGTAATAATCAGTTTGGTTTAGTTTTGCTGTGTTACATGTTATGTATTAAAAAACAAACAAACAAACAAACAAAAAAAACCAAGCATTAAATATTGCAAACTTTGCAGAGTAGATTTTAGAAGTTGCTAACCAGTGAAATGATCACTCTCTGCAAAGTAACCTATTTCTAGACTTGAAAAGACAAGTATGAAAATTCAGGTGTTTTGGGTAATATTGGGATGAGTGTATTGTAAGAGCAGAGATCCTCATTATGTCTCCTGACTGCTCAGCAGGAGACATACCATTGTGATCCTGACTCCAGCCATGAGAAAAGAGACAGAGATGAGACTCAGATTCAGAGATGAGTGGAAAATTGTGTTACCATAGTTTAGGAAGTGACCCACTAGTGGGACTTGGAGTGATATAGATGGATAAGGAAAGGAATTCGGGGCTGCAGGATAACAAGAAGCACATGCAGAAGACTATTGGCTTCTGTATCCTCATGTCAGAGAAGGGATGCTGCTGGAACAGTTTTCAAAGGGTATGGCAATTTAACAAGTCAAATAAATATTGTTTTTTGAAACTTTCACCTGGGAGGGCAGTGATGAGGAACCCATCAGCGTTCAGCTTGCCTTCACCTCTGTTTGGTGGAAGCACAGGAAAACACAGTGATATTGCCTGTACTAATGTGAGCAGAGCTCGAGCCACAGGAGAATAGGTGCACAAATGTGGGTGCACACAAGTGTAAGCCCCAGTTCAAGAATGTGTCCCTGGTTGCCTGGAGGGGAAAAAAACCACAAACCACTCCTGGCAAGTGGAGAATGCATTATCTCAGTAATATAGCTGGGAGATACCAGAGGAAATTTCAGCATCAAATATTTGTACACGGGTCCAATTTATTAAAAGCAAATATTGACCGTTTGGTCCTTAAATATTTTAAATAATTTATTCTAAATATTTTGATACCGAAGTAAATTAATGCTAAAGCATTTCTTTGTTTGTGCCAAATCAGTGCTTCCCAGTAGGAAGTTAGTCCATCCTTGCAAGCAAGCTTTCCCTCTCAGTAGGCAGTCCATTTCTGCAGAGTGCCATTAACTTAATTTCAAAAAGAACCAGTAAAGGTATATGGAGCAGGCAGTAATAGCATGGAAAATATCCAAAATTACTAGACCCCAGCAACAGAACTTCGCTGCCATTTTCATGCACTAATAATTTGTAGTTTACATATTGAAGGTAACTATAAACTGACTACTTCCTTGGTTAAGTCTTGCAGGTAATTGCAAATATGTTGTTAGTGCTGTACCTTTCCCCATGTGAGAGCAGCATCTCCAGGAATAAGAACAGAAAGCACAATTTTCACTTTATTATCAAGAAGTGATGCAGCGTTTCTTTGTCACCAACAATATTAAATTTGCTTGGGATCAAACCATAAAAGTGCAACAATATTTAAGATAGATTTCATAAGTAGAAATGACAACATTCTGGGTACTCTTGGCTTTCATTTAAGTCAAATCTTGTCATAATAATGCAGATTTGATGAATACACTTCAGTACATGCATGGAAAATTACATGTTTCAAGTCTGAACTCCCCTTTATTTTGGCTGAGAAATTTAGTGTGTGGAAAGAACAGCAACAACACAACCTTATTGACTCTTGGGTGTAATCCAGAGTCATTTGTATGGGAAGTGGGACACAGACTTTGCTCTTCCTTCAGAGGTTATCAGGAAGAATTCTGCATTTCTACAAGAGCTCCTGGTTGGATGATTTTCGTACAAAAACAGTTGCAGAAAGTAGGTTGGATTTAAACAGAAGATTCACCAAGGTGATCTTTCATTACCTCTGAGGTTTCCAATAGCCCAGCTCTCAAAGCAGTGGTACTGTTCAGTCTGATCATGCTGGTGGACTCCTGGACATTGCACCTAACAGTTTTGCTCCAGGTAAGCCAGGGGAGAGAGAGAACCCTTGCAGATCCATCTGGCTAAAGCCAAGGGAAAACTCCTGCTGGTGTCACTGCTCTTTGCTTCAGGATCTACATTTGGGACAGGAGTTTTCTGAGCAGGACTAGGAACAGAAATCCTGGGGAAAGCTTCCACCCACTGGAGTTCACACCCCACATTTGTGCCAATCAGCTGGTGCTTCTTCTGCTCACAGAATCCACATTTCACAGGGTGACTTGTAAATCAAGAATTTTCAATACCTGAGTCTGTGATGTTTTTTAGCCTTATCCATGTGTGTCCTGTCAGACATTTAGGGGCCCTGGAATCACTTTGGTTTCAAATCACTTATGATATTTATTGCAAAAAAGGATTGTGCCTCCTCTAAGGCACCACAGAATTTTTTCTGATAGACACAATCATGGACCAAGACCACCAATTAAATGTGTTAATTCTTCATCTTTTGTGGAAGCCATTGGCATCTGGCAAACCAAAAACCTGCCCTGGAACCACTGAACTATTCCAGCTGGACAGGGCTTGGAGCTGCCTGGTCTAGTGGAAGGTGTCCCTGCAGTGGCAGGGAATTGGAACTGGATGACCTTGAAGGTCCCTTCTACAACCATTCTATAATTTCTATAGTCTATATTTCTGTACTATAAAGCCATTTTATAATTCTGTGATATACCAGCTTCGATGACCTCAAGAAGTCTGAGCATCAAAAGAAAGTTAAAGCCTTTCATTTTGGAGGTGCCTTAAGTCTCTGGATCCAAAGCCCTGTTAAAGAAAAGTTCAATTCTTTCCAAACCTAAGGAAAACTGCTTTTTTTGCAGCTGAATGTTGGGCATGGACTCATTCCCTCTTCCATGAAGATGTTCCTGTGCCTTCCTGGGGGTTCACTGACCCACCTGACCCTGCTCCTCCCCTGGGCACAGGGAGGGGAGGAGGATGGAAGGGCTGAGAACAGAAGTGCTGAGTCCTCACCCTCCCGTAGGGATGCCCTGTAGGCAGCAGAGGAAATGGAGTAAGTACAAGTAAAATTGGATTTAATAATTGCCACTAATAAAGGGGCAAGTGCATAGAGCCAGTTACTCTGCTGTTGGCAAAATTAATTGCTCAAGGCACATTAACAGTGTATTAGTTAACACATACACAGTGAGTAAATTGTAATTAAGCTAACTAACTAAATAGTAAATACATAGACTGTGTATGACAATCACTCCTTGTAAAAACCCTTTACACACCAGTGATAATTATTGACTTAAGCAGTTTAAATCAAAAAATCAAAACTCGGACACAAATCTTTTAATCTTTAAAATGGGTTGGATTGGTATTTTTTATTATTTTTTTATTTTTCAATTGGTAAGTGAAAGAATGATGTCACACAGCAGCATTAAGTACAATTAAACAGGCCATAACTAACATTGGCTGCATAAATTATCCATAAGCTGACACTTTTATGCACTTGGTGAAGAATTGCTTCATGGGTTATGCAATCTTTTCCAAAACAAGTTCCAAAGAATAACATCACTAGTTATGTTTCATAGCTACAAATTGGTAACTGAATTAACATTCATTTATTAAGTTTACATGGAGAACTCCTCTAATTCAAATGCTCGCAGATTATAATTTATTTTTATCTGAGGTATAATTTTTCATATCTTGTTTTTGCCAAAGTCAATATAACCTCAGCCAAACTCTGTTTCCAGTTCTCCATTTGTACCCTCCTGTTCTTGGCTACTTACCTAGATGAGTCTTTTCTAGCTGAGAAGGTAAATAAATTAGCTTGGTTCACCAAAAAAACAGTCATTTGCAAAATTCTGATTTTCAGACCGTGATTCCTGAGTTAATATTGACAACTCTAGGATCCTACACTTGCAATTTAATAAAAATCATAGAAGAGAATCACTTTTGCACATATGGAAGTTGGACAACTGGTCTGCCAAGAGGGAGATATTGAATATGGCTATTTTTTAATATTCTGTTTTATTTCTCCCATCCCAGTTTAATCCGTGAGTCAAACACTGATGCAGTGTTGAATGGGACAGTATGAAAAGACCTTTTTTTCCATGACACAGTGGGACACAATGGGAGGTGACACGATTATAAATTTGTCCCTGATAGATGGTTAAAGACTTCATGGAATCAGTCAAAGAAAATAAGCTCAGACCGAGTTGAATCATTTCAAATGAAATGGAAAGGCAAATAAAGTCGTGTAAGTTCAGTTTTCCTCTAAAGGGGAAACGTGGTTAAGTGCCAAGGCATGAAGTAGATGGACTGCAGAGATCAGAGAGCAGGAGGTCACATCTCCCACAACCCTGGCAGGGTGGAAAAGTCTGGGGGAGTGATGTAGGAATGCCCCTGAGACAGAGATCCTCATGGATCCTGCTCTCCCAGAGTCCTACCAGGTACAGACAACAGGTTATTCTGCTGCAAGATTATTTTTAATCAGTCACATCAAATAATCCGTCCATGCACTGGGCTGTACAATTTTCTACTTGTCCCAGATTCTTCCAGATGTTTTATTTTGCCAAATGCTAAAATCAATTATTTCTTAAAATTGAAGAGAAAAAAAGTGTTAGGGAATAAATCCATCCTGTCTTGTCACAAAAGCATTTGACCAATTCTTCTTTGACCATTCAAGTGTTGGCAGGGGCTGCCCAGGGAGGTTTGGAGCCCCCAGCCCTGGAGGTGTCCAAGGAAGGACTGGCCGTGGCACTCAGTGACAAGGTGGGCATGGGGCACAGGCGGGACTTGATGATCCTGGAGGTCTTTTCCAGCCTTAATGATTCTGGGATTCTGTGATTCTATGAATCTCTCAAACCATATTTGACATGCTGAGAGTTGAAGAGGATTAGAGGGAGTAAGACCAACAGGCAGAAACAACCAGGCGAGGCTCTTTGACCTGTGGCAGGCAGCAAACCAGGAAAGCAGGAATGACTGAACACTTTGGATCTATCAAACCTCTTAAACACAGCTGAAGTTTGAACTTCACCGATAAAATCATTACAAAGTATGTCTTGCATGGATTGAAGGAGAGGGAAATGAAATATATAAAAGAGCCATCAGCGCTGAAACTGTTCTTTAACCTCTATGGCTTTTGAGGTTTTCTCAAAGCCTGATGATACCTTGTCATTTTTGTGATTTAATTCAGGTTGGCCTGGGCCAGGGAGGTTCTGCTTTTTCCCAGTTTCCATAGGTGGGGTAAGAATATTTCAACCAAATCCAAGCAGCATCTCCTAAACAATGTACCTACCATTAGGGAAAGAAAAATTTGTGAATTTAGAAGGTTTCATTTTTAAAAATCCCTACCCCAGCCTAAAAAGCACTGTAATTTTGTATAAAAACTTGATTTCTTCCCCTTTTTTTTTGGTGTTTCTTTTACCTTCTTTCCACTGCAAAAGCAGAGCTGTCACAGGAAAGATGTGTTGATGTCTTTTAGCCTGTTACTGGAAAAAATAATTATAAATCTGCCAAATACTACAAAAAATTGAATTTAACTATTCTGTTTCTCTATTTCCCTCATTCAGGGCTGAACTTCAAAAGTTTGTGGGACTATTTCTAGGAGGCAGCAGGGATTCTGTTCCTTCAAAAACAAAATCAAGGGTGTAAAATATGGCACAGGTATGTCGAGAGCATTTCAGGATATGAGATGGAAAATATTACCTATAGTGCTCCAAAAATGAGCCTTTCTAGAAAGCATTTTGAGGATACTATTTTGGTTTTTTCATTGTTCCTTGTAGCTGCCATCTAATGCAATGGATTAGATCATCCAGGGCTCTAAATGAAACAGAAATTCCTTTCTTTATCAGTGCTGGAGAACACACCACGCAGGGTCCCAGCTGGATCTGTCCTGGATCTGGTGCTGTTCAATATTTCATTAACAACTTGGACAGAGGAGAGAGTAGACTTTGGATGACACCGAGCTGGGAAAGATCACAAGTATTAAAATTCCAAATTATTTTGGAGCAAGCATCCTAATGATGACATTTAATAAAGATGAGTGTGAGGTACTATATGCAGGAAGAAAAATCTAATCCACACAGATACAATGGTGAAAATTTGCAGAAACTGAGGCTCAAACTTTTTATGAGTTGACACACAAAATAGTTTTTAAAAAAGATGAAGAAAAACTGGGGAAAAGCACAGGACAAAATAATAGGAAATTATAAACATTTGAGAAAAGCTGTGATGAGTTTGCTTAGTCTAGAAAGAGGAAGGAGACTCCCAATACTGTTTTTATTTTAAATATATTTATATACATGCCTATGAAAGCATATATATGTAATTCATTATTTTAAATAAGGTGACAAGCAGTTTTTCCCATGTCCAAGAAGGGCTGGACAAGAAGTAACAGGTTTTAGCTTGCAGGAAGGGAGGTTTTCTATCTGAAAGGATAATTAGGCACTGGAGCAAATTACCATGGGAGATTGTGAAACTCACTGGCAATTTTGAAGAACAGATTAGACATACATCTGCCAACACTCATGTAATTTTACTTGGTCCTAGTCCAGGGCACAGAAGGAAGAGGGCCCAGATCCATCTTGCCTGATGGGAGCGACACCGAACTCTGGGAACTGACCGTCCTGGGAACCCTTGATGGGCCTTTTTAGGGGCAGAGGTGCTAAACTGTGTGTGTCGTAGAGCCAGAGGTGACTGCTTTCCTCATCCACTTGCTGGAGTCAGCTGGAATCAATCTAGACATGGGCATATTCCAACATGGAATCCAGCTGAACATTCCCTCCACCTGACCAGCTTGTCAGGGCTTCTCAGTGTATTAAATCACATATCCTGAATGGAAACCAACCCCCAACACAGAGTGTAAGGTGGACATCCAGGATATAGAGATTTAATTTTGCAGATGTCCTTTTATCCAAAGGCATCACTTCTGCAACCAAAAACATGAGTCTCAGGCCACTAAGGTCAAAATAAAGGCCTACACTTTAAAATAAAGAGTTGCAGTTTAAAAATAAATCCTTGTGAGTTCAATCTCAGCAATTTGCGTAGTATTCAGCAACCACCTAAAAATAAGGGTGTAAAAAAATGAAAGTGGTTTTGTACCTGAAAATAAAGTGGGTTTTGTCATAGTTTTGTCATGGATACCTACAGCTTCCAGAGACATCCAGCAAAATCCCGGCAGGATTCCTTGGCACAGTGCCACAGGGAAATCAAAACTTTCAAATATTCCCTCCTTCCTTTATCATTTTGTGTTTCCTACACTGAAACCCAAAAAAGCCCATGTACAACAGGGGCATATTCCCTAAATAACAGGCTGGGCTTAAAGCGTCTGTCCAGGAATTCTGCCCTTTGCTGCCACACTAAATGCTCCTACACGGCTCCTCTCTGGCCACGCTCATGCCCATCTGCTTGGATGGCACAGTGCCCGTGGCAGGTCGCCTGCCAGCTTCCCTGGGTCACCAGTGCCAAGCTATGACAGCAGGAGATGGACAACCTGCCTCACACTTCCAAAATCCTCCTCAGCCTGGTTTCTGTGCATCAGGTAGCGAACACAAAGTACCTGAAGGATGGAGAACGGGAAGCATAAAAGGTTTGGGCATATTTGCTCTTTCCAAAAAAAAAAATCAGGCTTCTAGGAAACATATAAAGGTCATTTGGGATATAAGATATTATAAAAATATTGCCCATAGGAACGCTCTGAAAGCAAACCTTTGGCAGTGTTTCAGTAGCTGCATTAGGTAACTCGTAGGCAAAGGATTGCTCCCGGCTCTTCCTGGCCAGGACTTGCATTTGTGTGGGAAGTGCCTCCCTTCCTTGAGGCTAATGAATAAACCAGCAGTATTGACAGGCTGTATCACCAGAAGGGGGGCAGTGCATCAGTGCACAGCACGTGGTTGAGGATGCCCAGCTCCATTCAGCTAACCAGGAGCAGCTCCTGCTCTGCCCAGGTCAGGGGAGAGGGAATCTGGTGCCTCAGAGGGTTTGGGCATGGCTTGGGGGGCAGGTTAGGGGGTATGAGGTGAACCTCTGTCCCAGCTGTGACATCACAGAATCCCAGAATGATTTGGGTTGGAAAAGCCCTGCCAGCCCACGGAGCCCACCCTGTGCCCGATGCCCACCTTGTCCCCCAGCCCAGAACTCTGAGTGCCACGGCCAGTCCTGCCTTGGGCACCTCCAGCCCTGGGCACTCCAACCCTCCCCTGGCACATCTTGAGGTTATAAAGCCTCAAAGGATAGGATATGAGATAAGAAGGAGCTCTCCTGTTTGTGTCCCTCATCCTTTCCTCTCCGTGAAGCTCCTGGCAGCCACTGAGCCTCTCAAAACCTGCAGCCACTGCTGGGGCCCGTGTGGGATTTCAGGGAGGGATGCAGGAACAAAATCACCTTTCCATTACCACTTTTCTTCACTTAAGAAGAAAAAAAAAAATCCAGGTGTGGTATAAATGGTCTCCACCAGTAGAGAAAAGGGCACTGGGTGTCAGCACAAGTATAAATAGCCCTGGCTGAGAGCACAATAGCTCTGCCTGAGCTCTCAGGAAAGAGCCAATAAAGACATTTGGAGATTTCAGGGCATAAATCACTGTCACGAAGCAAGGCCATGTTTTCCTGGTGTAAACACCAGGAGTAGTTTAGTGCTCTGCTCCTACACCTGAAAATCAGGTATTTCACATGCAAAATGTCATCAATAAGAGAAGATTTTAGGCTGAAAGAGCAGCTCAAACACTTGAGGTTTTACCTCCAGGCCAAGACAGGCATGTGGGAGTCTTGGAGAGGGTGCCAGAGACTCAACAACCACATTGACCAAACTGTCCCCCCCACCCAATCATTTTCTGCATATAAATGAAATATTTCAGTCTGTCATTCAAAGCTTTCCCACAATTATTCAAAGCTTTTCCACAATTATTCGAAGCTGATGTACATTAAAGGCAAGTCAAGATGATGAAAAAAACCCAGATATTTTTCTCCCTGATGAGGAATTCATGTCCCTGGAAAAGGAGCAGATGCAGTGACATTTTACTGGGTGCTTGCTTGTTTGGGGTTGTTGGAAGATGTGAAAGTCACAAAGTTATGGCAAGCTTCACTGTAGAATAAAGAAATTAACCAAAAAGTGATTGTTTCTCTTTGTTGCAATGCCTTTGTAAAGCCTGAGACAAGTACAGTATCCACTATCCTCCTGTGAGAAATAGCCACAGGTTTCCTGGTAAAGATGAAGAGAAAAAATGTATAAATTTAAAAAGAGAATCCTCATAACTGGCACCTGGTTGTGTAAAGAGCAGTGGATCAATTTCAGTGAACAACTGAAAATGCAGAGTGTGAGGAAGCAGAAATGTTTTCAAAGATCAGAGCTCTCCATGTAGGGGTGGTCTCATCCAGGTGCAGCACCTGGTGGCTTCCAGTCCATGCCACCTCCATGGTGTGGCATGTCACCCAAAATCAAACCAAATTCAGCTGAGTTTTCCACTGCTGAAGATGCACTGTGTGTAAAATACCTGTGTCAGTGTTTGCTCCCTAAGCCAAGGGGAGCCACAGGTTGGATGGGGTGGAATTAGAAGGTTTGAAGGTGCCTTCCAGCCCAAACAAATCTGTGATTCCCATGTGAACTCCAAACACTGTTTCACTTCTACTTGGCAGTGACAGCTCTTCCGATATTTGCCCCCCCACCAAAATAGCAGAGAATTGTAAATGAGAACGAGAAGAGTGATGTTGAAATAGTGTTACTACAACCTCAGGTGGGAATGCCTTCCTGAGGAGCCATGTGGACAGTGCCCCTGGAGCAGGACTCCACGACACGGGCTGTGCCTCAGCCCTGAGCCCACACGTGTGCATTCTCAGCCATGTAGAAAATTATCCCCAGCAAAGCTGCTCACGTATCCAAGGCCACATTGCTGGCTGTTTGCAGGAGCCTGACGGGCGGGAAGGTGGACATGGCAGGAGACAGAACGAGTGCAGATCATTACAGGAACCACAGAGGGCGAAGCTGTGAGTGATGGCGCCGTAATGGAAAGGCAGGAGTGTGACAGCAGGGACTGAGCCACCCTGCACAGCCCAGGGAAACCAGCTCATCCCATAACTCATCACTGATCCCACTCCTGATCCCACCCCACAACACGCCTGCCTGCCTTTGTAGGCTCACCACCTGTGCCATTCCTTGGAAATGAAGGGGACAAGGTGAAAGTGCAAACCAACAAAGACATATGGATTGAATAGCCCCTCTGTGTTTCCTGTATCCACGTTCACCTCCCTTTATATCATTAGTTACTATCTGTATTTCCAGAGCATAAGAGCTCAAGATTGAGATCAAAGCTCCACAGTGCCAAACACTGGCTCAGCACCATCACAGCAGCCAATTTCTGCCTCACAAGGAACCCAAGCCAAGGGTTGGGAGTGAAATGTGGGGATGGGAGGAGTTGCCCAAGGTGATATCTGTGCCTGGGCGTAGGTCTGGATGGCACCGTGGCTGAGGGCAAGGTAATGCTTTCCATTCTTTTCAGCCATACAAGTAAAGGAAACCATCCTGCTTTATTTTATTAAAGTCATATGTTATTCTGGAATTCTGTGTTGCTGTTACTCTGCCTGCTTAGTCTGGCAGTCTAAGTATATTTGAAAACCAATAAAATAAAATATTACCAAAAAAACATAATACTCTAGAAATCCACTCCCTTCTGTAATTACAGTTTAATGTCTAACATACTTTGTGCTTCACATTCAGCAAACTTTGATACAGTACTTAGACTGAAATTATGGTGCACCAGAGTAACATACATTTGCTGGCAATGAAAATGGGAAATAATTTCTCTTTTATAATTAGGGGATGTCTGCAGGATGGAGGTGCTATTTGTTTGTCATCACAGAATATGCCTGCCTTGTGTCAGGCAATCAGTTTGACATGTGGAGTTAACTTTAGGTTATCCAGACCAGGCACATGCATTTGCTCTCCATTTTCTCTACTGTCTCCCAGCCAGCCAAAACCTTTCCTAGGCATGTTATAAGGAAGAGCAACATTTTCTTGTAAGGAATTTTTGTTTGCTGCTTTTTCAATCTCTTACTCTCCAAATACTCCCACAGCAAACCCACAAAGAGACATGTTCCTGATCCACATGAAGTAGGAGACCACAAGCTTAAACAATCAAAATAATAAAAATTGCTGCTCTATAATGATGGGGGAAAACTTTGGTTTTGCTCTTTTTGCCAGCATTTGTGGCATATTTCTAGACATGATGTTGGTAATATAGGCCGTGTGAACGAAGTTTGGAAGGCAACATCTTTTAATTGAATGGCTCCAGCAGTAATTATTATTTGCTCTCTTGTTAATTAACAATTTACAAATGGCAGCCAGCACAGTATGGTTAAATTACTTCTTTAAGATGACTTAAAGCTGGAAGAGGGTTGCAATTATGCTGTATCAGAATTTAGTCTTTTTTTTTACTGGCAGTTTCTCTTTGACCCCGTAAGAGAAGCCAGAGATTGAAATGAGAAAAAAATGTAAGAAATTGTGTCATCCATGTCCTTCCCACCAAAGTTTCCCAGTCTGTTCACAGGCAATTTCCTATCTCCAGGAGCAGACAGTAATCACAGCTGAACAGTGGGTTAGAATCCAGTCTCCCTTACTTGTTTATGTCCAGGAAAATAAGTTTAACTCTTATGTTTCTCTTCTTTACCCAGCCAGGGTAGATAGAGCCCCCCTTCCTTCAACACAGCCATTCCCACCAATCCCAGTCACAGACCAGGACAGGCACAGCTGGTCAAGCCCCTGCTCTTCTCCTGCTGAATTCAGTCAACAATTCAATTAGGAATTCAGTAGGTCATTGAATCATAAAAAGGTTCAGGTTGGAAAGGACTTTAAAGCTCGTTTTATCTACCCCCTGCCATGGGCAGGGACACCTCCCACCAGCCCAGGGTGCTCCAAGCCCCGTCCAACCTGGCCTTGGACACTCCCAGGGATCCAGGGGCAGCCACAGCTTCTCTCCCCAACCTGTGCCAGGGCCTGCCCACCCTCCCAGGGGAAAATTCCTTCCCAATATCCCACATAAACCTTCTCTATCTCAGTTTGCAGCCCTTCCCCCTTCACCTGTTACTACATGCTCTTGTAAATGGTCTCTCTCTGGATGTCTCAGCTCTTTGCATCATCAGGACTTTCTCCACTCTAGTGCTCTGGTGAGGCCACTTTTTCAAAAGTGACCTCAAAAGTGGCCTTTCCAAGGACATGGTGGAAGAACCACTGCTTGGGACAGAGGCAAGCAGTGGTAATTATCCCTCTGTGAGCACTCTTTCTGGGAAGGTAAGGTGTAGGGAACGGAGTAGGTGTTGCTCCCCTCCAGTTGCTGAGATCACAGGGAAAACCAAAGAAGAACTGGAGCTCACTGTCTACTTACATATGCAAATAGTTTTCTTTGTGCCTACATTAAATTAAGAAAGAAGAGCCTGTGCAGGAGTGACCTGGACAGGTAATTATCTAGAAATGTGCACATGGTCTTGCACAGGGAGATGTGATGAGATGAAAACATGCACATATTTAGTGTGCACCCTTTTAGGGGCTGCTTTGGAAAGCTCAATCCTTAGACAGGTATACAGAGGGATGGTCATGATTATCTGGCATTTCCTCAAGGTCCAGAGATACAATCACAACAATCATGTGTTCCCCTTTGCAGTTCAGGGGTATGATCATAGCACAAATGGCCTTTAACAAATGAATGCAAGAAGCAGCACAGGTTGCTGCCATCCCACCCCATCCGTGGAGCAGGAGAGCACTGTTGTTTTAACCTACCAAGCTCTACACAAACTGCATGTGGAAAAATAAAAGCTGGTTTATTTTCCAAACAATCTCATTAATTCTTCTGCAGGATATCTTCTATTTCACCAACACACTAACAATTTCTTCCCAAGCAAAAGAAGGGGCTGGCAAGCAGAGGGAGCTGCTTTGGTCAGGGTGCAGCTGCACTTCACTGCTCATTTTTAAGGGCATGTCCAGCAATTTTCCCGAGTTTTACCCAAGGATTAAAGTGGAAAAAAAATAAAAACCAAACCAAAATAACAACAGCACCCCAACAATCTCATCATTGTCACAAGCCCAGAAGGAAATAAGTCCTGGTGGGAGATTAGACATTGTCCTACCTTGAAAGCTGGGCCAGGTTTCAAGGACTTCCCAACCAGGACTCCAGGCCTCAATTTATTGGGACTGACCAAATTTATTTCTTTGCTTGTTTATTAAATTTTTATAAAGATTCTGGAAATAGCTGTGCTGTCCTAGAAAATCAGTCCAGTTAATCCTGGCAGTGGTCTCCCACATGCTGGTGACAGTGGCTTGTCCCTGGGAGCAGCACACAAGTCTGGGTCTATTTCCACTGGAAAAGAAAATATTGGAGAGTGGCAAATTTTTTGCAGATGACACAGTATGATTATGTGCTAGAAACAGCAATCCAAGCAACAAAGTTGAGGGCAACATCCAAAATTGCTGGCAAGGGAAGTACTCTCATTTCATTGGGTTTAGAATCCTAAAATCAGGTTCTAAGTGAATTCCAGCAAAGAGAAATGAAGGGCAGAGAGCAGTGAGGAGCCCCTGGTTTTGGGGCTGAGAGCTCCAAATATTTAAGGGATCTTGGGGTGAAGTCTCCCTGGGATGAAGTAAAGTCTGGCTCCCCCGTCCTGCCACGGAGCTTAACTCCAAATGCCAATCCAGCATCTCCTCGTGGTGCTCCACCAAGGGATGCAGATGTTCAGGCTCTCTGCCTCCCTGCTGTCCCTTTTCCAGCATGGGAACAGCCTGGGAAAAGTGTTACCCTGACCGTGCCCAAGGGTGAAGGTGTCACTTTTTCCTGCTGCACAGATGTGAAATAAGAAATCAGATGTTCTTAAAAGTTGCTGGCAGCCACTCTGGTCAGAGCTCTCTGGTTTGCTGTTTTTCTTTATTTTTTTAATAATTTAATATTCTAAATTTTTTCCTACTTAAAACTTTAAAAAATTAATTATTATTTTTGATATTTTTTACATGGCTGCCAATGTCACACAGCCAATGGCACTGAGGGTGTTGTAGGACATATTCATTGAGGAGCACAGAGTATGTCCCATCTTCTTGTAGGTTCACAAGAGAGGCATCCCAGGATAACAGGTATTGCAAGAAACGTGAAATGCAGACAATGAAATTCCCAGCTCTCAGCTAAAGAAAGGGACAAGGTCTCATGTTCAGCATGGCCTTGCAAAGCAAACTAAAAGGCTTCACGGCAGAAAAATGTATTTAAATCTCTTCTCTCTGGCAGAGGGTTAAACAGTTGCCACGCTGGACAGGATATTCTCCACAGAGCAGTGGGCAGACCCTGCAGTTTCCACACCCGGGAGTGATGAACAAGGTGGTCCTTTCAGCTCATCCCTGCATCAGCTATTTAGCTGCACGACAAGAATAAACCAAGGGAACCACATCCCTCAAAGATCACTCGGCGCCGGTGAGAGGGGAATGCTCAGAAATTCACACCAGGGTCTCATGTTTTATTTTTCCTGAGAAACAAGGAGCTGTGGCACTGGAGGAGATCAGCGGTGGAGCCCACGCCACGCTGGTGGGCAGCGCGCGCCTCTTCAAAGGAAGGTGAACCCCCCGTAATGCCCATCCCGCTGGCTTGGGGCAACCAGGCTCCTTTCCCAAGCCTCCAGCACCACCCCACAGGCTGCAGCACGGGGTTTGATCACCCTGATCATTAGCTGAGCTTCCAGGGCTGCGTGTTGTAATACCAGACATGAAATCATCCGGCCCGCTCCGAAAGCCCAGCGCAGCATTTGTTTCAATGACCCCCCGTGGTGGTGAATTCAGCAGATTGACTATGTATTGTATGAAGAAGGATTTCCTTTTGTTTGTTCACAAAGCATTGCCCTTTAATTTAATCATATGTCCCTTTGCTCTTGTACAGTTCGCCGTACTCTGCCCATTCCCTCCTCCCCTCCTTTCTTTTTTTTCCCCCTACAACCTGGACATCTCCGACCATTCCAGTGCTAGCTGTAATTATTTCTCTTAATTCAGTTATTAAAAAATGTCTGCTGGTGGCAGAAGCATTGCAGATCTTTAGCAAAATTGATACAAATATTTTATTAGGATAATTAACAACGTTCAGCACAAGCTTGTTTGGGAGAGCATTGGAGAACCCGAGCGGGTCTGAAATTTGAAACAGATGCAGGACATATCCATAAATAAAACCAGACCAAGTCAAACTGTGGCCTGCATAATAAGACATCACTCACTCTGTTTGCTCTATATTTGCAGACATGTTGTTAGCTGCATTTATTACAAAAGTTAGGTGCTTATTTGGAAGCTTTCACTTCTGTGAGCTTGTGATACTTTCTGTAAAACAAGAACCATAAATCATAGAGCGCCGTTTGAAAACCGTGCACCTCCAGATAACCAGCACTTGTCATTAGATTGTCTAAACCAGAGGATTAGCCAAAATACAGATGGAGAGGAAACACAGACTGTTTACGTTGAGTTTTTTGGACAAGAGCCCAAGGAAATTACAATCGATATGGATATAGCATTTCTGAAGAGTTATGTAGCAAAAAGTGCAAGAAAATACTCTGACAGAGAAAATAAATAAAGCTGACAGAGGCTTAATTCTCTAGATCCTGGACTGTGGATAAAAATTAGAAACATTAAGCCATTAAATCATTTCACCAGGACTTTAAACAATAGGAGCAGACTTGTATGTTGCTGCTCAAGTTTAGAGCGGTGTCTTTTGCAGACTGGATAAATATTCAGCATTGTAACTCTAACACCTCTCACACTTCCCATACACTGCATGACCTATTTCCCAGTCCTTTTTCATGTGGGACAGGTTTTAAATAAAATAGAAATTCCTCTTGCTTCTTACAGATTGGAGTTGATTAAATATTCTACTGATAAAGGGTAAGCAAATGTCAGATTCAATATAATAAAAAGAGAAATGAGAGTTCATACAAGCAGCAAAGCAAACAATCCATTTTCATACTTTATTAGAAACATTTATTGCCATAATGACTGCATTATACTAAGCAAGCAGGTGGAAAGGTGCTCTGTGCAAGATATTCTCAAATATCTTTATTTTGAGGATTTTATATCTCCAATATTTAGACAGATGTTTTATTCCCTATAATATAGTCAGAGTATGAAATGCTGTAATTTCAGTTACTACATAAGGATCAAAATTGTACTTGGAGATCATGGCCTGTCATTGTGATTTCAACAATAATGGTAGCCCATTAAATGCTCAATTTTTCTGCTTTGCCTTTATATTCCCAATGGTGAGTGGCTTTAGATATAGATGGCAGAGCTCCGCGAGCACCGGCAAATGCTCTGCCCAAATTTGCGGAACGCATTGCGAGCGCTCTCCTCGGTTATTGTGCTCCCTGTACGGTTTTATGGACACGCCAGCCTGATCCAGGGCCGAAATGGGGCTGACAAAGATGGCCAGCTCTGCCCTGCGCGGGCCCTGCTATCAAACAGCTGGCACTCGTTATCTTAACAAACAGTGGGAACTGTAATTAAGCAGCTCTGCGTCCAATAAGACACCAGTGCCACCAGCGCTACCCTTGGAACAAGAATGGGGACTTGTTTCAGAGCTCGACTCTCTCTTAATTTACCAAATCAGGAAGCCCAGTCAGCAAATAACGTAACAAAAGATTTCATTATTGCCCTTCATTTAATTTAAGAAAGAATTTAACCTATGTTCAGTGCTCAGGGCCCAGGCTTGCATTCCTCCTGCAGCCCAACTTCCTATCAGGAGCAGGAGTAACGCGGGACTCACTTCACTGCAGGGTTTTCTGTATGAATTTTTTATATCCAAGGCATTTCATTCTCAAAGATTCTTCTACTTTGCAACCAATGTTGAAATATGTGTCAGTTCAAGTTTAGGATAAGAAAGAGAAAAAAGCCTGACATCTTAACCAAGAAAATTTACTACCCAGTTTCTTCTTTTTATTAACAGACATCATTAAGACATCAGGTTTTTTTCTTTTACTGGCAGCATTCCACAGCCAGAGTATTCACAATGTCTAGGACACTTTCATTTTGTAATCTGGAGGATACAGTATATTAATTTTCAGGATTTATCACAAGAAAAGTGAAGTCATACTAAGTACAGTAGGTGTAACTAACTTTCATGTCAAAAAAGCTGTAAAGAGTGCCAGAAGCTCTGCTGGGCTAATAATAAGCTAAAAGGATATAAACTTGATTAGTCTCACTTAAGAAGCAAGAAGATAAAGTAAGCTTGAAAAGGCCTTTGCTCTTCCTTCAACTTCACTGGGTTGAAGAGAATCATGAAGCTTATCACCATGAGATACTTGCTATAATGCCAGTATAGTTATTAGCTATATGTTAATTTATACTCCGCTGTGCCCAGCCACAGCCACACCAGCAGAATTTGTAATTCTGTCCAAAATCTTTGCAGCATCTCAGCGCTGTCACACTGTGTCACATTCCCTTAAGTGCACCTTGCATGGTGATATAAAACCTCCTTATTAAAAATTTCAAGCTACTAGAGGAAAGTTGTTCCCCAAATGGAGGATCAAGAATGTCCTTTCCCTGCTCTTGAAGGCAGCAGACACACTGGTGCTGTGAGCCCTCTTCCTTCCCACTCCTATGACAGGAATTTGGAGAAGAGAAGGCTCCAGAGATGACTCACTGCAGCGTCCCAGTACTTACAGGGGGCTCACAATGGGGAGGGAGAGAGAATTTTTGCACAAGCAGATAGCGATAGGAAAGGGGAAATGGTTTCAAACTAAAAGAGGAGAGATTAGGTAGGACTTTAGGAAGAAATTCTTGGCTGGGAGGGTGGGCAGGCCCTGGCACAGATTCCCCAGGGAAGCTGTGGCTGCCCCTGGATCCCTGGAAGTGTCCAAGGCCAGGCTGGACAGGGCTTGGAGCAACCTGGGCTGGTGGAAGGTCTTTCCATCCCCAAGTGTTTCCCAAGTAATCACTTTGAAAAGCGAGTGTATCCTAATGAAGAAAAACAGGATTTTATCAAATGTAAATTGTAGTTAATGGTGCATATGGTTCTGCAGGCTGGTATTGATTATTATAGATTAAGAGAAGTTTCGGGGTGGAATACAGCTGGTGTATGTGGTGACATCTGCAGATCAGGATTCTCCATCAGGGGTCACATTGGTGTGATACCATGAGCGTGGGATGTGTGGAAGAGGCCCTAGGAAGAAAATGGGAACTGCTGCTGGAAATACTTCCAGAAAGGATGGGCCAGGGAGGAGGAAAGGAGAAGGGAGCGAGTCTGAGGCTGGGAGGGAAGAGAGCAATGAATATGAGAGGTGATGGAGCAAAGAGACCAAAGGGTGCAGAGATGGGCTGAGAACGTGCTTGGTTGAGCTGGAATCATATGTTATTTTCTTTAAAATTGGAAAATGCATTTAAAATCATCAAAAGAGTGCTATTGATTCAGGTCATACCCTGGAAACCATCAGGGCTTAGCATGCCCCAGGAAAGGCAGAGAGAAGAAAACATGCTTGCAAGACCTGCACAGGCAGGTTAATACACTTGTGGGGGTCCAAAAAATTCAGTGCTATGCAATGTTACAGGCATGAGTTCAAGATATTTTCTCCCCTCCTTACTAAGACCTTAATTATTATATTGTATTCAATTATTATATGTATATTTTTGCTAGAAAGTGTTAAAGCTGGTGCTGCTGTGAATTAAAGCATGATCTGTAGAACAAGTCAAAGATCTCGGTTTTGAGGGATATTTATTTCCTGGTTTTGGACAGAACGTTGAAATTGTGCTTGTATAATAAATTACTCACTGCATAAACCACAAAACATGAAAAAAAAATAGTAAGGATGGTGGATCTTGACAATTACCAGATTAAATGAGTCTCCATAAAAACATACAGAGTGCAAAGGTTAGGATGTTTCTCTTTGCAGATCAAACTTCTAAAACAGTTTTTAAAGCTTTTCCTCTTCTTATTAATTTTAACACTGGCATCAATTTCTTTTTTTCCCCTTATTTATTGCAAAGATCTAATATTTTTACCAGGGATTTCCACGATAACCCATATGCAGAGCAACTAGGCTGTGCAGGAAGTCCTTTAATCCCAAGAACCTTGCCCAGCTTGCAAACTCAACCAACCTCAAAAGGGTCCAGCTTGATCCAGACCTCAAACTACCCAGTTCAGGAATGATGAGGACAGTGATGATGAGGAGCTGTAGCTCCTATTTGTAGTTGACAAGGGAGGAGTAACATTGCAGCACTTGCTCCAAGGTGTGAGTGGTCAAAACTGGGTGAGGATGGCCAAGGAGGGGGTGGAATTCCCATCCCTGGAAGTGTTCAAAGAAATGTGCACATGGGGCACTTGGGGACATGGGTTAGTGATGGGCTTGGCAGTGCTGGGTTAATGATTGGACTCGATGGTCTTAGAGGGGTTTTCCAGCTCTTGGTTCAATGCAGTGCAATAAAAACCCATGCCCAGTTCAGCAAGAAACCTCCTTGGAAAGCACAACTTCAAGTTTCAGGATGCCAGGCAAGAAAAGATTTAATAGTTAAGGACCTGGAGTGTTTGCAAGGCAGTGTGTGTGTGCTTTCACACAGCCGTCAGCCCTCTCACCACCCAGCTCCTTGTGCCTTTGAAATTCCAACGTGCTTCAGCTGGAGGAAGGAAGGCTCAGTCAACACCACAGAGTGTGGCCTGTAAAGTTCTTTTTGTGGTTGGTTTGGTCCTAATTTGCCAGGGTAACATAGTAGGTCTGGCAGAGGGAAGAGTAAGTCCCTGCTCCAGAGGGCTGAGGAATGTCAGCTTTGAAAAGGTGTAATATGGGAAGTTTACAGAATGGTTTGGGTTGGAAAGGACCTTCAAGACCATCTGATTCCACCCCTTGCCATGGGGAGGGACACCTTTCACTAGCCAAGGTTGTTCCAAGCCCTGTCCAAGCTGGACTTGGACACTTCCAGGGATGGGACAGCCACAGCTTCTCTAGGTCAGGTTTGTCTGCTTGTAAGATTCATCTAGAGAGGGTGCTGGGCCACCTTGTCTAGACCACGCTCTGCCAAGATAGGCTAGACCAGCTGATTCCTGAGCTCTCTTCCAGTCTGGAATTCTGTGACTCTATGATCTCCTGAAAACACCACTGAAGATGCCATGCTGTGTGTCCACAGAGAGGAGGCAGACCCAGGCGATCTTACATGCTTTGGAAACCCAACCATGATCTGGCCATTGGTGACTGAGCCCTGACAGCCCTGTCCCCACCATCTCACAATGATTTAAGCACCAACACTTGGGCACATAATTAGCAGAAGAAACTGAGGGCTTCTGCTGTAAGGCTGTGATTAAATTAGCCATTTATGGATTTCTGAGAGAAAGGAGACTAAAATGTTTTATAGTGTAGTTAAAAGAACCAGTGAATGATTCCCTCATGTTGAACATTTCCTAATGTCAGAAGCAGGGTGGATGACACAGAAATCATAAATCCAATTGAGAAGTGTTAAAAATCACTTTAGTCTGCCAACTTACTAGAAATTCAATAAAATGGGATGGGAGAATTTATTTGTATATGTGCAATAGATATGTGTGAAATTAAACCCATGGAGGTGTCCATGTGCAACACACACAGGACAGGGTGAGGTTCTCCATCACCCACGTATCACAAACTGGTGAGAAAAGGATGTTGAGAGGACTATCCCAGATGCCTGACTTGGGGATGGGGGTGGTGACGGGATGAGGATGTTTTTTGGGGGACAATTCAGCTCTGTGGCTGGTGGCCCCATTGCACTCACGTGCTGGGAATAGCCCCAGCTCTTCTGGTGAGCTGCTGTTTATTTTTACATGTTTATTTTTCGCTTTGCTTGTCCTGTTTAACGTACATTAACTCACATTTTGCCTGCACGAAGCGGGACTTTTAAGAGGCGTGAAATGACAAAACAGGGCTTTGTTTTGCAGCCAGATTCCCTCCGCGTATGCTCCGCCGGTGTCTGCCTCCACTTCCAGCTCCATCATCACATCCAACAGAGCCTGGGGCAAAGCTGGAGAAAAACACCCAGCGCATTCAATTTACAAACAGAAATAAACACCTTTCCGGCAGGTTCTACATAATCACTGAACAAAACCAGGGGAGTAAAAAAAAACAAAAACAAAAACAAAAACCAAACACCCTGAACACAACATTTTTTATGTAGTTTGTGTGCGGCGGTGACCCTTTATTTTCTCGAGGAAATAGCACTTTAATGGGGAGATGTCTAGCGCTGGGATCTCAATCTCCTTCCCTGCTTCCCAAGGAGCTGCTGTGCTGCCCCTGGGTGGATTGCCTGGCCAAGTGGCTGCTCTCTGCCCCAGCAGCACCAGCACCGTGCCCCCCAACCAAAGCCATTTCACCGAGATGCACAACTTGGCCGGGCGGGTGAAAATGAGTCAGATATGAAAATGTCTGAGGCAATAAATTAGCACACAGCAGGGGGGTGATAGCTTAATCCATTCTAGTCCAAACAGTACCTGACACCCATTACTGCTCCAGAGGTGGGACACCGTAGCGGTACTGGAGCGAAAATGATCATTCCCAACTGATTTGAGGCGCTGCAATAGGTCTGTAATGCGATTCCGGCAGAGAACCTGTGCAGGGTTTTATGGTGTTTGTACACAGAATCCAGGTTAACCTGCCAGGCTCTTTTCTTGGGCTTCCTTGTTTTGATTAACCCAGAAAGAGATGCTTTAAGTTGAAGCAGAACTTTATTGTTATAAGTCTTTGTTGAGTGTCTGATAATACCTGCTCATTATTCATGCAAAGGCTAATAATGTATAGACAACACTCCCAGAACATGAAACATTGCCATCCTGACTGCATACATTATTTGTAGAATGATTAAACAACTAAGATAAAATCAACATTAGCAGTCAGCATCTAACAGTAAGTATCTTTCTAGTAATTTAATATTTACTGCAAAGATCCCTAACACCTATTTGCAACTAATCCACTGAAAGTTGCAAAAAACTCATTTTTTAATATAACTGACATCTATTTGTGCAATAATTTCTTCCAGGAAAATAACACCAGCTCGGTTTTTAGCATTGATGGCAGATAAACAAAAATGTTGTTGCCAAGGACTTTATTGCAAAATTAAATGTCCTGGGAAACACATTTAATTTGCTGCTTTCCCTAATACTATGCCAAGCTCTCCTTTCAGGTACACCCATGTAAACCTACACTTGAGGTTTTACTACAAGGCTGGGTTTTGTTACTTTCTGTTGCACATATATTGAAACTAAAGAAACCTATGAGCTCATGGACAAATTGACAGAGCTCTTAGATACTTCTTTCCCCTTTCTTCCCCTTTTTGGCTGAAATTCAGAAATATGAACACTAGATGAAAAGGCAGAATTCAGAATATGAGCCCATTTCATGCATCCCACATTTATCTGCTCAGCCCAACGCTAATTTTTCCATTAAAAAACCCAGCAACTTGTGACGCCAAGACCCTCTGACTCCTTCAGATGGACAATAAATAATTATGATATGAAATATATAGTCATACAATAAAGGCACATTCATGTTCTGTGGGTCAACTGATAGGGCTGGTCACCAAATTCATTGCAAGCAGCTGCAACCTGCCCATGGTGCCACGGTCTGGGGAGAAATGGATTTGGCTCCAGTGCAAAAGCAAATACAACATAAACCCATGGCATGGGTTGAAATATCAGGTTGCAACTTTATTTTTGCCCAGGTATGAAATAACCATAACTATGTGAAACTCTGACCTCCTGTGCATCTGTGGTGTTGATAACTCACAGGCTGTGAAACCCAGGATCATTCTAGAGATATTTGGGGGGCAAGGGGTGAGGATATGGAGCCTATGAGACCTGCAGGTGCTGGCACTCCTTCTAAAGCTCAAATTCCAGTAGCTCATGGGCTTCCCATGGCTGGCTCTTGATGATGGGGCAGGGTCAGCACTGCCAAGGTCTGCACCTTGGTTCCGCTGGCAGGGACTCATCGCTCTGCCCTAGATGCTGCTTAAAAATCAAGTATTGGCATTACCCAAATGGTTTCCAACTCCCAGGCACCATGGAAAAAT
Source organism: Anabacerthia variegaticeps (assembly GCA_035583185.1). Classification (NCBI taxonomy): domain Eukaryota; kingdom Metazoa; phylum Chordata; class Aves; order Passeriformes; family Furnariidae; genus Anabacerthia; species Anabacerthia variegaticeps. The sequence goes on from JAWWEW010000166.1 coordinate 34,175,774, forward strand.
ATGGAGCTGTGAAGATTTGGGCCAGCAGTGTCTCTGCTCACCCAGGACAGCCCCGCTGCCATGCACAGGCATTCCCGACCCCACTCCGGCAGGACACGCTGCTCTGAAAGCTCAATTCATCTCCCCGTGATGGACACTTTAGAGCAGTGTTTCTCAGCTGTTTAAAGTTGAGAGAGCATCCAACCCTTTTGAAGAAAACCTAGAGATCACCTTGGGAAGTGTCACCACAACTGCTTCCCTCTGCAATCCAGGGCCAAAACTCTATGTGTTCACCGCTCACCTTTGCTCCCCGTTCGAGCTGTTTGGTTTTCTGTGCGTGTGAGAGCAAATGGAACAGTCTGGTCACCCCAAGCAGAGTCCCAGGCCACTTCTCAGTGCCATATGGCTCACCAGTGGCTCCAGAACCACTAGAAAATAAAAGCAGGCTGCAGTATTGAAAAAATTCTGCGTGTCCACATTTCTACCTAATGAAATCCTAGCCATAGCAGATTTGATTCTTCACCTCTTTGCAGCACGTACATAGTGGCTTGCACTTGGAAAAACCAGAACAAACTCGACATTAATGCTGCCTCTCTGACAAGGTAGTTTTATATACTCAATTACCACCGCATTATCTTTCATCTCTACTATGTGTGAAAACAGTAAGAACCAAATATATTTCACTTAGGGTTCCTTCATTCCAAAGAGTTTGCCTTTGTCTTCCTTTACCCTACGCACTGACAGCAAACTTCATGAATTAACTGGCTCCTGGTATAACTCATGCATGGAAATCCAATATAACCTCTTGGCTACGAGCAGCAACACTTCGCTTATCGTACACTAAAAGAATTTTTACTAGTTAATTAAGATTTGTTTGCTTAATTTTTTTCAGGCGGTTGGGGATGTTGCTCCTCTGTCATTTGGCTGGGAAAATCGTGATGTATACGCTGTATAAAAGTGCCAAAAGAAGAAATGTGTAAGACTGCAGCGTCTCTGGTAGTAAATCTTTTTTGTAATCCTAACTTCATATTTCCATTGAATTGTTCCTCTCGAGCTGTGCAGACAGTTGAAGTATTTGAGTGTAGTCACATATGCTTTGGTGCTGCTAACAGCCCTAAAGTTACTAATCCAGAGGCACACACAGGGCCCAGGATGTTGTTGGCACTCCTCGGGCTGCAAAATATTACAGCACACCTTCTCTGGTGCTTGCTTTCGAAATTTCCTTTGCACTTTGTTTACTATATATTCCAATAGTGTAATATTAAACAAAAACAGTGTGTCCTGTGCCAGAATGATTGATTACAACACCGTGGCAAGGTCACCTCCTAGGAACAGGCTGAGTGCAGTAAGGGCTGTCTGACTCATACAGTTAACACTATATCCGCATTGTATGAATGTCACCAGCAATCCAGTGATTTATTGCTTGGAAGGCTCTGTTCAATTTTTTCTGCCTGACCAAATTGCACATTTTCTAGAAAAAGAAGCAAAAATATTTCAGCACATGGATTACCCCAAGTCCTCATTTCTCCCACTAGGTTCAACGAGTCTTTTCAAAGATGCTGATCATCAAAACCTCATATTTTTCACTTTTTTTTTTCCACCCTTTTCTGCCAGATATTTGGCAAAAATGATTATTGCGCTAATGAAAAGGTGCAGCAGAAGATTGAGGGGTTTTTAATCAGATTTTGGTAACATCTGTGGGCCAGGAATAAGGGCAGCTGTATGTTCTGTTTCTTAATTTTAGTAAGATTTACTCTGGGTATAAAATGTTAGCCTCAGGCAAAATTTAACTGGCTTAAAAGAAAAGAAATGATAGTCTTACAGAAACTACCCAACTCAAACTGTTTGAAAACAGTGACTGAGATTAATCCCCTTCGCTCTACGAAATTCCTACTTTCTGACAAAGAAGATATAATTATAGATTGAGAGAAATGACTTTCAAAATTAACATTCCAGCAGACCCCAACATAATAGATACATTCATTCCTCATGTATCTGCATGGAAATCAAAGGAGATACATCATGTTTGAATCTGGGCTTTTATTTTTAGAACATCCAGCGCTTTTGCAGCACACGGAGGGAGAGAGGGAACAGCCCAGGCTGGGGGTCCAGAGACTGAGGTTCAGCCCCTGGCTCTTCAAAACCTGGGCAGAAAAAAGAGGATGAGTTTGGGAAGGTGTTTGGGTGCCTGGAAATCGAGGTAGGTGGGGTGGAGGTGAGTGCTGTGGCATTTTCAAAAATCACTCTTTTTTTCCTATAGGCAGCTGCGTCTCATCTGCATCTTGAGGTGTTGTTCCCTACTTTTAAAATCTGCTTTCTCCTTCTCCTTCCACCTCATGCCACACTCTCAGGAAAAAAACAAAAACAAATCAGCAGGAAATTTGGGGTTAATACAACACTTTATCTCAAAGAACAATAAAAAAATGAGAGATGATGCATCTTAACAAACACTACATAATGCATCAATTAATGCTGCATTTATCAAACTGTATCTGACAGCAGAACTGAGATATATCAGCTCTCCTGATCCCCTTACAGTGACTTTGGTCTTTCTGTTATGACAATAAGTGTATCTGTGCAATGAAACTCCCATTTCCTCCCTGCCCTTCAAGGCATCATCTCAGAGACCACAGTTTAGGAAGCAACAACTGGAACCATCTTGAGATATTAAGAGTTTTTCCCTGCTCTTGTTTACACCAGTGGGCCAATTAAGTATTTTAATTTCAAATGGGAAAGAAAATTAACTTGGGGTGAAAGAGTGCAAAAGTCTAAGCTCAGATGGGCATGTTGTAACTTTGGTCTCTTAAATCCAAAAATGTTCCAGCTCAAGGATGAGTTCATTGACTCAGCTCACTCGTATGAACAAACAGAAGAAAGTGAAATGAGACAAAGCCAAAGTCAGCTGCATGAGCTCAACACACCCGAAACACCCAGAGCAGAGGGAGGACCAGGAGCCACCACACTGCAGTGCTGCCAGGAGCTCATCCTGCAGCAGCTCCATTACCACCTGCACGTGACTCGGGTCATACTTCATCTTCTAATTGATATCTGCCATTGCCTCATAACTAACGATGACTAATGGTAATCTCTGGAAAGACAAATAAAAGCTAATGCAGAGGCGCTCCGTGGTGCGGTTCCCTTTGGAAAGCTCCCGGGCCATTAGGAAGCAATTGGAAGTGGAGATTGATGTGCCCTGGGGGTTGCTCCGGGGGATGCGGCGCATCTCCAAACCCCCGGGGCCCAGGGGCAGCTCTCCTGCTGCGCTGCTCCAGAGCAGGGCGTGATTCCCAGCCCGCTCCAGCTGTGCCAGCCAGGGCCACCCCAGAGCATGGCCAGGCCGTGGCACCTTCTGGCTCTGCCAAACACAGCCCAGGATACCCAACCACACCGAGGTGCACCCACCAAGGAAGGCAGAGTTCCACAGCCCTGGCACCTTGTTTTCTATGTTTTACTTGTTTTTGCTTATTTACCAACGAAGCACTGTGCAACAGTGTGACTTCTGGGATGCAAAAGATTAAGGAATTAAGTTGCCAAGAGCTGCAGACAGCCAGTGACAATAAACACATCAACAGGTGCACACAAAAGCAGCCTCGGTTTGTAGCAGCTTGATTAAACATGCTGATTTTTCATGAGACTCATCTACAGCGTTTTGGAAAAGTTATGCTCTTTTAATTACAAAGTTTATGTCACCCGGTGCAATTTTAATGTAATGAAACATTAAACTGGACCTCGTGCCTGATGTAAGATAAAATTATTCATTGAATATTAGACCACTAGGCCACCTACTGTTCTTTTACAAATGGTTGAACTATCACGGGGTTAGAGAACTTAACATGTAAATTGCAGCAGAAGTTATAATTTCTGTTGCAAATCCCAAAAGACTGTCATTTAAGTCAAATATATGAGTGAAATTTTGCCTCTGTGCCATAATAATGCAGGGAAAATGACCAAAACCTGAACATTTTTAAAGTAATTATGAATCCAATAATAATGCATTTTTAGTTATTTAATCAAGAGCCTTAAAAATTATTAATAGCAAATTCTTCTTACAAAAATGGAGCTTTAAACACTGGCATTTAATTTTAGGGATAGCAATACTTGATCTAAGCCATTAGTGAGATCTTTTGTAAAGTCAAGCAGCCTGTGCCTTTCAGAGCAATTCCAGCTCGTCTTTGAGTTCATTACTCTCACACAAGCAAGAACAGCTTTATAAAATGATCTTTCTTAAAGTGAATTTAATATTTAGCTGCACACTGAAAATCTTGAGTAAGTTGAGTTAGATTAAAAAAAATCAGTGCCTGAAATCCCTGCCTAGAGCACATTTGCATGGATCCCTCTCAGAAGCCTCTTCAAATCCATGGGATCGTTTCCCTTCATCCCCAAAGCCTTCGGATCGGGTGTATAAATAGGAGAGGGCAGTTGCAGGGAAATTATTCACAGTGCCTGAGCTTGCCAGAGAGGAATCTGAGCAGTGACTGTGCATCACCCTGAATCTGTAATAATAGCACCTTTCCTGTCACTCTTTGTCCCTTCATTTTTAAACGTGATTGGGTCAGGAGCAGGCAATTTACATTTTTATATAATCTTTGCTCAGGTGATTCAGCCGCTCTGACGTTTGAGCATTTTGTGTGCAGCTCCGGGTTTCACCTCCCTCCCGGTGCATTTCCATATGCTGGGGGTCTGCCATCCTCGCAGCTGATACAGATCTATTTAGCTTCTCCCCCTTGCCATACCTGCAGCCCGTAGCAGGTTGTCAGGGAATGAATTTTCATTTTCTCCCCCGTGAGTCCATCACGTGGCTGTCACCAGAATTTGCTCTGTCTGAACTCCTCCATCCCCCTGATTTATGGCTGGTTGATGAGAGGTTGGAGGGCTCTCAGCATAGCAATAATCTGCACCCTGGTCCGGCACCCATCTAAAGTTAGGATTTCCGATCTAAATATTTAGTCCCCACGGCACAGCAATCATTTACCAAATTATTAAATAACTTTTCGTCGGACCGAACACCTTTGGGATATTTTTCTAGGTCAATATTCATCAGGAGACCCCGAATGTAAAGGTTAAGTGCACATTTCCTCTGCCAAATAAGAATGAATTTCAAACCTGATTGATTCTGGTCATGGAAACCGTAAATACTTACTCCAAATGGTGGATAGGTTACTAAGTCCACTCATTTCCACATCTGATATCGATAATACTCTGCTTCCCCCTTATCAGCCCCTCTCATATTTCACCGGCGCGAGCGGCGCGTGGGGAGCCGGCCGAGCCTGTCGGGGCTGGCTGATGGCCCTTGCCTTCCCCCTCGCCATTCTTCAGTGGTCCTTGAATCTTTCACCCCTGTCACTCCTCTTTCATCATTATCTGAGGTGATCGGTCAGCCCTGTGCCACCACCTGTCTCTTCGATCCGATGCCAACAGTGCTCCGGAAAACTGTCACTCCCGAGCTCCTTCCATTTATAGTGAGTCTCATTAACACCTCTCTTCCCTCTGGCCATGTGCCACTACAATTTAAGATGACTGTTGTTACTAAACACGCACAAAAAAATATGTTAAAATAGCGTTCAGAGCCTGATTTAAATCTATTAAAGCCTGACAATTTGGAGCTAAAATCTCCCTCAGTGTCTGTGTGCGGTTCGGGGGGTGCATGTATTTGATATTAATGCATTTATACCTGTATAAATATATATATATATATGCATGTATTCCCCCTCCCACGGCTTCCCAGGCACTGCACCTCGTCTGGGAACAAACGGCGTTGCCGGCCCCCAGACACAAAGCCCGAGTAAAGAGGATTTATGCCGGGGACATAAAGGCGGCTGCGGGAAGGGAGAGGAGAGGTGGCGGAGCCACTCGGGTGATCCTGGGCAGACTCGGGTCTGGGCCAGTCCTGCCCCAGTGGCCCTGATCCCCCAAACACCCCTGCATTTCCCTGTCAGCACGGGACCATTCCTGTTCCAGGGGAAAACACGCATGGATTAACCCCACACCTTCATTTCTTTTACCTTGATTTTTCTGCCCACGAGAGAATAATACCTTGGTAATAACTGCAGTCCCACAGACCACGAGCTCGTCCAAGCTACCTTCACAATAAAATAATTTTAAGCTTTTAGGCACCCAAAAATGTTTTAATGATGAAATGATATGACCAGTATCAGGTGTGTGGACAACCTGTGTCACGGGAGGGTTAGGTGGGATCTCAGGGAAAGGTCCTTCCCCCAGAGGGTGGTGGGCACCGACCAGGCTGCCCAGGGCAGTGGGCACAGCCCCAAGGCTGCCAGAGCTCCAGGAGGGTTTGGACAATGGGACAGGGACAGGGTGGGATTGTTGGGGTGTCTGTGCAGGGCCAGGGGTTGGACTGGATGGTCCTTGTGGGTCTCTTCCATCTCAGGATATTCTGTGATTCCATAAACCTCTGAGCTGTGCAGGTGAGTGGTAAATATTTTGCCACTTTGTTTGCATAATTTCAACTCCTTTCATGAGTTAGAGGAGCAGAGCTCAGGTGTTTTCACCTGGCAAGTGTTTACACTGTAATACCTTCACTCTTGGAATGAGCCCGGAGCTTCTTCTCCCAAACTCTCTGACAACAGCACTGGTTTAGAGGGAACAAATGAGAAAGGGAATTGCAAAGAGTGAAACTAAAGGGTTTCTCCCCAACTGGGAGGCCAGGACAGCACAAAAACCATTTTTCACAGGCCCTACTACCAGAGAAAGGCAGGGACACACCTTTGCAAGTCACACAGGTCACACAGTGTCCTTATGGGTGGACATTCACGTGACCACCACTGTCACTTGTGGGGATGCACTGCTGGGGATGCCCTGGAAATACAGTCGATGGGTTTGGTGGGAGTGTTGAGCTGCTGGAGGGCAGAAAGGCTCCACTGAGGGATCTGAACAGGCTGGATCAATGGAAAAATATCATTTGTATGAGGTTCAACAAAGCCAATCTCTATGTCCTGGCCTTGGGTCACAACAACACCCTACAGCACTGCAGGCTGGGGGAAGAGTGCCTGGAAACCTGCCTGGTGGGAAAGGCCCTGGGGGTGCTGGTGACAATGGCTGGACACGAGCCCAGGTGTGCCCAGGTGTGCCCAGGTGGGCACAAGGCCAATGGCCCCTGGGCTGTGCTCGACCTTGTGCTGGCACTGCTGAGGCACCTCCAGTGCTGGGGCAGTTCTGGGACCCTCAGACAGGAGAGACCCTGAGGGGCTGGAGCGAGTGCAGGGAAGGGAACGGAGCTGGGAAGGGGCTGGAGCAGCAGGAGGGGCTGAGGGAGCTGGGGGGGCTCAGCCTGG
>JAWWEW010000166.1:34192184-34205296 GCA_035583185.1 Anabacerthia variegaticeps
AGAAAAGAAAAGAAAAGAAAAGAAAAGAAAAGAAAAGAAAAGAAAAGAAAAGAAAAGAAAAGAAAAGAAAAGAAAGAGAAAAGAAAAGAGAAAAGGTAATTATTTCAATTCTGGTTTCTGCATTAAAAACAAAAGAAAAGCAAAAGCAAGTCAAAAGTGTTTTATGGAGTCATTTGAAGGGAGTACAGAACAAGATGATGCTAATGGTGAAGAGAAAAAGGAACAAAACCCCCAATAACCCTAAATATCAGTAAGTGGGGAATAAAACAAGCCTGAGAGAGAGAGAGAGAGCCGAGACAGATACAAAGGACAGAAAAGAGGCCCACAGAGGAGGGAGTTCAGAGCCCGTAATGAACCAGTGGGGTGACATCCTCATCCACTCCAAGCCTGCCGCACTTACTGCGAGCCCGTGATGGCTCAGTAATTATAGATCAGCGCTGGGAAATGCCCCCACGCAGGAGCTGCAGCAGTGGCTGGCACTGGGGCCGTGGAGGGGGAGCCGGGGGCACACGGAGATCCGGAGGACAGGACAGCACATCAAGGGGAACCCGCCGGAATTCCTATAGCCTCCCAGAGCCGGCTCAGCCACATCCTCTCATCTGTGCACCCCAACTCGGGGAGAATGGAAAGGTAGTTTAAAGTCACCTTAGGTCCCCCTGGGAAGCCGGAGCACAGAAGGCTGTCAATGTGTTGAGGTAGAGCAGCTGAGAGGCTCTGGAGAGAGAGAGCTAAATGAATAGAAACTTGTTAAATGATGTGAGTTAATGAGAGCATTTTGGAATTAACCAGCTTCCATGACTTTAAATAAAACCCCAATGTCATTTTAAATTAGATTTTGTACATTTTTGAGACCGTTATTTATTTATTTCTTTATTTCTTCGCGAGGTGCATTGGTGGAAAGATGGAAGTGTTAAAATTTAATGTCCTCAACCCACTAGTGGTGAAACATTGGTACTCCTCCTTCAAGGAATTCTGAAATAGGGGAGCAGTGACAACAGCTGAGAGATTACCAAGGGATGGGAAGTCACCCCAATGTTCTTGGGGATGGGGAACTGAAATCCACACTCAAGAAGGAGGACATAGATGATGGAACTGCCATCCTCTACATTGTCCCACTCCAGTCCTCATTCCAGCAATGGATGTGTGCCAGTGGATGGGCACACAATGGTTTTGGAGCCTTACTCTGTGCCCTGTTCCAGTGCCTTGTTGTCATCTGGGATGGGAATGACTGCTCTTGCCATGGATTTGCCTTGATTGCTCACCACTTTCCTTGCCCTGCTTTATGGCCCTTGGGAGAGGTGAAAGGGCTGTAACTGTTAATTTTTAATGGTTATTATTAATGTTATTTAGGCCAGCTTTTATTATTTTCAAAAAAAGACCTCTCACAGCCAATATTTGGAAGATGAGGGAACATGTTTTGAAGTCATGTCAGGTGTTTCCCAGCTGAGTCTGGCTGATAAATGAACTCAGTTCTTGCATCATACTTGTGTTGTAAGCCAGAAGATTTCTAGATATGTATTAAAAGGTCATTTTTCTGCACCAATTTTATATTTTCAACAGCTGTGCCTTCCTCAAACCAGTTTAGAAGTAGGATGTTCCAGTGGGACAGGCACCAGGCTGGGACTGTGATGGCTAAGGTCCAAATTTCTTTACTTTAGATATGCTCATGGAGAGCCTCAGATCTGATCACTTCTGAAATACTAATGCAATTTCACTTCAAAATCTTCTAAATTTATTTTTTCCTGCTTTATTTGTATCGTGCTGTCTTGCTGGTTCAAACTGGGGGTGTTGGCACTGACAGACTCAGAAGACCAGTGTGAAATTAAAGGCTATGTGATATAAAATGTTTCACTCATATAGAATCCCAGAATCCCACACTGGTTTGGGTTGGAAGGGACCTTAAAGACCATCTTATTCCACTCCCTGCCATGGGTAGGTACACCTTCCAGAGACCAGATTGCTTAAAGCCCCAAATATAATTAAGTTTTCCCACTGTGACCATTAGCTGTCCACCTACAACACTTCCCAGTCTACAGAATCACTGTTTTAGGAAAGAAAACCCCTGTGATGATGGCAGGAGGTGTCCAGCTATGCAAGCAAGGCAATTGTTATGTAAGAATCCCACCAAAGATGAGATGCAGCCCCCACAGGTGGGCAAGGAGAGTCCTCTAAGGCATTTCTAGGTCATAATTAGCTTTGTGATGCATAAACACCCTCCAAAAGCTCACACAAGCTTGTAGGACCCAAAAACCTGCTCTGAGAAAGAACACAGTATCTTAAATAAAGAGTTACCAGATCTTGGGTGTTAATGTTGGACAAGACAGCGAGAACATGGGATTTATTCAGCTGAGAATGGGGAAAGAAGCTACAAACTGGTCACAGAATGGAAGAAGAAATGGGAAAGGAGGATGGGATGGGGGACAGGACAAGCCCCACATGTCCTGTGCTCACTGCAGGCTGGTCCCACCCCACAGACCCACAGTAAACTTAGCACCAAGTCCCAATTTAAACTCTCACAGAGCTTTTATATGATAATTACAGTTATTATAACTGGCCCATGAAATAAACACCTCTCCCAATTATGCAAAAGGCACGAGGTCCTTAAGAGACAGAAATCTCACAACAAGATTGACTTTCCCATAACAACGTAGAGGGAGAGAGGTGCAAGATGAATAACAATAATATCATGGTACATATAATGTATGTTTTAATTAGCTAAAGGTAATCAAATGAGGTTTGTCACGATTATATTAAGGTCAGGTCTCCACATGGTTTCATCAACAACATATTAAGACAAGGGAGGTGATGCCAAATTGGGGTTTAAACCTAATCAACATAATTAAACAAAGCAAGAACATGTGTTTAGAGCTACACCCATTTTACTGATCTCTCTATTTTAATTACTCTTGTAGAGTAAATATTAGGCCTAAAATAACTCTTAATTAAATTTTTCCCATACAAACAGAAAACACAATCTTCTTTCAATTTACTATTTTTGTCAATTGGATGAACAATATCCATTCTTTTGCAGTAGAAACCCTTTCAAAAGTGTGCTCAAATTATGCTAAACAGCCTAATACATTCCAATGTATTGACATACTGACTTCGAATGTGTGGGAAACGGGAAACTACACTGGCCTAAAAAAGTCATGGGAAACCATAAAAACAAACTAAGCATAATTTAAACTGATTGGATGCTTCCTTGTAAGAAGTTCCTAGTTTCTAAATACAAAATGTGGACATTGAAATGCGGTCAAGTTATGACTTAAATTAGAAAAACATGTTTTCTTAGGTTTCTATCTTGCAATATTTGGCACGACTCAGACACTGAGGAAAGAGTTATGTCAGTAACATTTTCAAGAGAGCCGAAGTGGCTTTGCCTGGCCTAATGTTGAAATGGGACTCAGGCAGTCAGAAATCCAAAGGACAGGAGTTTGTGGGGGCTTAAAAATGCTCAAAGCTGCCTAAAAAAATTATATAGGCATTTTAAAAAATTCATTTAAATGTTTTTTTAAATTCTGATGTGAAGGACATGACATCCCATCCATGTCTACTAGAAGGTTGGACTTCATGATCTTGGAGGTCTTTACCAACCTTAATGGTTCTGTGATCCTGTGAGTCTACTCTGCACAAAAGGCCATAGGTATTTTTATAAGTACCAATCTTTGGAATAAACCTAATATCCACTCAGGTGAGCTGTTTCACCCCAGTGCAAGGCTGATACCTCTGGTGGGATTTCTTCTCATTTAGTTGTATAAGTAAAAGCAGAATCAGGTCTGCAAACAGAAGCTGTAGCTGAGCATTACAAACTGGAGGCCCATGGGTCCTCCTGGAATTTGGGATTAGTGGAAAAGCTGCTGTTCCCTGAAGCACTTGAAACTTGTTTCACAGTTGTAGATTCCCAGAATGGTTTGGGCTGGAAGGGACCCCAAAGCCCACCCAGTCCCACCCCCTGCCATGGGCAGGGACACCTCCCACCAGCCCAGGGTGCTCCAAGCCCCGTCCAACCTGGCCTTGGACACTTCCAGGGATCCAGGGGCAGCCACAGCTTCTCTGCCCAACCTGGGCCAGGGCCTGCCCACCCCTCCCAGCCAGCAATTCCTTCCCAATATCCCATCTAACCCTGCCCTCTTGCCCTGTCTCTCCAGGCCCTTATCCAAAGTCCCTCTCCAACTCTTTTGGAGCCCCTTTTGGTGCTGAAAAGCCACAATAAGGTCTCCCTCAAGCCTTCTCTTCTCCAGGATGAACAGTCTCAATTCTCTCAGCATTTCCTCATGTCAGGGCTGCTCCAGCCCTCTGGCCATCTCTGTGGCTCCTCTGGATCTGCTCCAATAGCTCCATGTCTTCCCTGTGCTGAGCTCAGAGCTGGGGGCAGCTCTTCAGGTGGGCTCTGAGCAGAGCAGAGGGGCAGAATCCCCCCACCCTGACCTGCTGCCCACACTGTGGGATGAGCCCAGGACATGGTTGTTTTGGGGGCTGTCAGCACACATCTCCAGCTCACTGTCCAGCCTCTCAGCCCCCAGCACCCCCAAGCCCTGGGCAGTGCTCCTCCCCATCCATTGAGAAAGACTCGAGCTGGAAATCAAATTTTGACTTAAAAAGGAGCATAACTAAAACACACACAGGGTGGGGATTTTTTTCCTGATCCTGATCTCCAATCTAGCACAGCAAGAGTTAAAAATGTGAGAGCAAAAGGTTCTTAAAGGCTCCTGTAACTCAGGGAGCTCAGCCCCAACAAGCCCTTCCGAGGCTCCGCTGGCAGCGCCGGCGTGCGAAGCACCCCAAATGAGGTAAGAAGTCTTCCACTCCATCATGAAGAATTGTTCTCCAGAGTATCTACCAGTGGGGAAATGCTTAAAACACTTACCATATGTGGCTAAGAAGGGTCTAATTTGTCCATTTGGAAATTTTGCCTCTTTTGAAAGGATAGTTAATTTCACATAATTTATTTCATAGATGAAGCTTTCTTTGGAGTGGTTAATATATCACCCTTGGTTGCCTGAACAATTAGAAATTGTCACCAAAGAAAAATGTCGCAGTTCATGTAAATAACTATTTACCTAAAGGAAATGGGAATCCACAAGAGTCAGCATACTTTAATGAGCCATGACAATAGGGAAAAAAAAAACAAACCAGCCAATGGTACAGTGCATCTGCTAAAGCTGACATTGCTTATGGTAAATATTGGCCAAAACAACTCTTATTTGTTGGGTTTTTTCATGTCAGAAATAATGCAGCTTGAAATTTTCAACAGGCAACGTGAGTCCAGACCATTTGTTATTTCTAATGGCCTAATTGTTCTCCTGGCAGAAATAAAAAATTAGGGCACTTATGTCATTTACCTAAATTTCTAATTAATGCAATGGTAATAGAGAAACTGGAGCAGAAGAAAGAAGAAAAAAAAAGTAAGTTGGGTGAAAAATGTTTCTCTTGGCCTTTCTACAATTTGTCTTTGTTAACTTTCCTCCAATCTTTCCCTCTTAAACAGCAGGTAGAGTGATCTCTGCAGAGATGTTCTGGAGTTTTCCAAATGGACAGAAGCATTCTGGGCATTGAAAAATATGATTCTTTCCACCTGAACCATTGAACAGATGCAATAAAAGCACCAACTGCAGCACAATGTCCTTTATGTTGCCTCAAAGGAATGTGCCATTAAAATGATGTCAGAAATATTCTTCAAAAGCAGCTAAAAAATCTGCACTTGAGGCTGCAATTCCATCTCGAAGTTTTCCACTGTTCCTGTGTCCTGATGTCCTGGTGTCCAACATATCCTGTGAAGCAAATCACAGCTGGAATGTGCCCTCATTAAGATGCAGAGAAATGCATCAAAATGCATAAACACACCTTAGAAATGCCTCTAAAAGTGTCTGGGAATCACTTTGTCCTGCAGCACTGGCAAGTGTCCTCCACCTCCTGGATATTTATGGTTGGAATGGCATGGAGGAGGCTCTGTTTATGCCCAGCGTTGAGATATTTACACTCACTTCTTTGAAGTGATGCCACCTGTTGATCTTGACACCAGTAATGCCATTAAAACATTGTTTATTACTACACACAAAAGCACAAAGTTGGGGAAATTTTAAAGGACCCCCAGAGAGGGTTTGTCCCGTGAGGTCTCCAGGAAATAAGAGATACAGATGAGCTCCCATTTCTCAGCCAAGCTTAGATCCACCTGTGCTTGTACCCAAAAATGAAGTGGTGGGTCTGCTGGTTGCTTTACAAGACTTTTCCAGTGGAAGAGATACTCAAGTAGAGCTGTAATTAAACTGTAAGTAAACTGCAAATAAACATACACATGAGTGCTAGTAAATTATTTTCATTTTTCTCTTAATGTCTGAGGAGCTTCCCCAAAGGACTAAATGGAAATGAAGAGAAGGGATACTAAGAACAAGGTCTAAGATTTAAACCTCCACCAAATGTGAGCTCAGAATCACAGATAAATATCCAAGGTGAAGGTTCCTTGCAGTGGATTAAAGTACTCCACTGTTTCTAACTGCATCTTGATCTGGGCACCCACAGCCCAAACATTCCCAGCAAGTTTCCCCCAGAATTTTTGCTGTTTAAAAGCATTTTTTGCTTAAAATTATATGGAACTCTTACTCATCCAGTACCTGGAGCATCCTGGAGTACCAAGGAGTGACCTTAATGCTCTCATTAGAATCTAGCCATGATATTTCAAGAGTTAATAGCAAATACTGATCCAGCGAACCTTTATTTTCTGCCATCCCCAAGGTATGATCCCACCTGGGGACTGCAGGAGGGATCCCCCCACCGCCTGGGGCAGGGCTGGGAGCAGCCCCCCAGCATGGTGCCCCAGGGGTTCCCCCTTTCCCAGGCAGGAATGTAAGCCCCCTCCCCAGCTCTGCTTCCCCACCTGGGCCTTCCCACTCCCTCTGCAGCCTGGGAGCTGGTTTGGCAGGAGAGGCATAAACACAGGGCTTACAATAGCACCGGGAGCTGGCAGGAGCTGAACTCCAGCAGCACCAGCAAGTCCTGCTAAAATAAACATGTTACAGGCAAAGGTCATGATGCCTGTTAATATAAAGACTGCGTGGTGGATAATGCATTCAAATGCCAGAGTGAGAGAGGGAGATAATATGATCCATTTGCCAGATTCCTCCTTTTAGTTGTAACATGAAGCCATTCTGGGCTGGAATGACCCAGAGATGATAATGAAGCGGATGATGATGCCATTGCCTGTGATAATGGTGTGACAGGGAGAATACCCTGGAAAACTGCACGAGCTGATAAGTGTAAAGGTATAAACAAACCCAAACAATATGGACTTATAGACATTAGCACGGAACAAAAGAGAGGAGGGGGAGCAAAGCCAACCGATCAACATTAAAAAAATAAAAGACTTTGCAAGGGTGACTTTTGAAGCGATTTTTGGTATCGCAGCTCCCAAACCCGAAACGACAGACGGCCGAGTGTGTCCTACTGGGGGGGGACCCACCTCTCCGTGCCCGGGAACAGTTTGTAGCAAACAGCCCGCGATATGAAAATGTATTTAATGCAATTAATAATTTAAGAAGTGAGAGCATGTGCTCTCAGAGAGTTAAATGCTTGTCAGAGTGATAGATGCACGCTTCACCACCAATACATTTCGTACCAAGAGCAGAGGGATTTTGCAAACTTGTGTTGACCTTGGGTTGCGGTGGAGAGGAGGCAGATTGCGAAGGCAGGCCGGGCTACGGCGGGAGAGAGCGTCAGCTCTCAATTTACAGCCCTTTCCCCAATTAAAGGACTGTAAAAACATTAAAATTAATGCAGTCTTAACTCCAGAGCAGGCTCTACTTTCTTAATTAGTGCATAATTATTCAGTTTTTGATATCCTGGAAAATTATCACATGGAAATTATTTTAGGCACAGTAACAATAGCAAAAATCTCTCTACCCCCCCAACTCGATTAACATGTGGAAGTAATTAACACTTTATTACAGTGAAAATACTATTACTGCTAATGTTTAATGACTTTTGCCATTGCATCATAAGCAGGAAATTTAGAACACTACAGAGCAATGGTCTGCTATAAATACAGTCCAAAGATTATAAACCAGAGTCAGATGATTCGCACTAACAGCGTTTAAGACAGGGATATGACATACAATCCGTTTCCAAAATGTCACATGCAGGAAATATAATTTTCTTGATAAAGTCCACTCCGTACAGCCAAGCAGGCAGTGCAATAACGTTGGATGAGTTCGGTGTAGGCAGCAGCGCTCGAGTCCTTGTAAAAGCCTGTTGTTAATCAAATTGAAACATAAAACCCCAAGCATAAAGTTATTTTCTCATAACAGTTTAATAGAAATTTCCAATCAAACAAAGGCCAAAAAGTGTTATTACAACATGAAGTTCCTTGTATAAACAACTTAAAATGAAGTAGGGGAAAGTTTCATGGGATTTATGGATTTCTTTATTTTCGCTATTTCGAGTAAATGTCTACTGTAGATCTGCTATAAATGTCTGGAGAAATTATGCACCAGCTTCAGATGATTCACACCAACAGCAATTAAGGTGCTGAGCCCACAGAAGTGTCGAAGAGGTCAGTGCTCAGGAAATATCATTTCATTCCAGCCTGTGTGATGGAGCCAAACATGCTGGAGACAAAAGGAGCCCAGAAGGGATGGGGACAGCTCTGCCTCGAGCTGGGCTTCTCCATGCTGTGACAAGGGTGCAGCAGATGGGTAGAACCAGGGTGGTGTTTGGTGAAACGTTTCACTATCAGAATGTAAATAGAGAATTTCGTTTAATATTCAGCACAGCCTTATGGAAATTCCCAAACAAACAAGGGTGTGAAGCAACTGCAAGGCAAACGCTCTATAAAAAGAAAACCAAAACAAATATAGAAGGAAACAAACGGGAAACAAGGCTGACCCCAGTGAACCTGCATAAAGTCACACATTGCTTATTTGCTACTGTTTATGCTGCTGGGCTGAGAATTAATGAAGCTGAGCACTAATCGCGATTCAACCCATGGAATTATTTTAAATTTTAATATTCTATGTGCATAGCTCATTGGGCTTTCCCCTTTTAAATACTTGCCTTTAAAACACGTTCATTGATCTGGACCCATTCCACTGGCGAGCTAATACAGTTCATAAATTAAGGAACTCTTGTTTTAGAAACATCCCCTTGATCCGTGGGCCGTGGATATGGAGAGGAATGATTTGGCACTGGGATGCTGAATATAAATTGCTGTTTTGGAAGGGACTCTCACCAGCCCATGGCTGGAGCCAGCAGGCAGGAAGAATTCACCTGAAGTGGACACAGCTATTCGCTCCGGGATTAACTTGTTGCAGTTGCAAATGAATCATGAAACCAGCCTTGGCAAACCTGAGCCTGGACCCGCCGTGGAACTGAAATAATGTATGTGAAAAACCTGAACTGGATTACGAGGCCATCTGGAATGCATTCGCCCTCTGCATTAGGAGTAGCAGTTTCCTTGACAGAGGTTGTGAAATATTAGAATTCCTAATGGAAGAAATATGGCAGTGCAAAATGACACAAAAATCACACAACCTCATTCCCTGACACGGAACAGTGAAAATGCGAATCTTTCTCTCAAGGGTGCTCTATCAATCCTTTGCAAACAAGGCACTTCAGCAGGCAGAGGAGGGGCTGACAGGGGTTAACCCTTCCCCACCACCTCCATGCAGGGCCACAGCCAGCTTCCCTCGTTGGGGAGGCCAAAAATGGGAAAGGAGGATGAAAATGGTAAGTTCCTGTGGGAAACCCCTCCCAGTGCAGTGGGTACCTCCAGCACAGGCAAGCCAAGGCGCTGGGCACCCAGGGACTGCCCTCTGCCACTCCCACACTCCGCTGGGGTGATGGTGAGATGCCTCTGGTCCCCCTCCCTCAGCAATGCTACCTCTGGGTGATGCCCAAGGCAGGGAGCAGCCCATAGACAGCAACAACCAAACACCACCGGGGACATCTGCAACCAAGAGCAGAAACTGTTGCAATATTCCCCTCAAAATGTCTTATTTTTGAACATCTCTGGTGCAAAGTCAGCCAAGACTTCAGAAGACTTGCCCCACAGTTTGCTGCTCTAACATTTTTGCCCCTTTGCTATTTATTTACACTCAAATGATGAACATTTTCCTGGTCATAAGGATTTACCAGCAAAAAGCCTCAGGCTGGAACCCTCCCAAAATATTTACTTGCACAGTTTGCCACACCCACCTAGGAACAGCTCCACAGTCTTCATGTTTTACTCTTAAAATCACACTTCCTCCCCAGGCCAGCCACCCTCTACCACAGCAAAGGGATGTCTCCTGGGTTACTGAAGTACCAGAAAACTCGTAGCACATGTGGTGGAAGATGATATATTAATTACTCATTGTTTAATAACAAACTTTGTTATTTTGCACTAAGGAGTGAAAAAGGCAGCACAGTTTCTCAGATTTCGTGAGTCAGATAGGAAATGATATAACATTAAACAATAAAAAGTAATCACAGATAATACCCTGAACAGTGTCATTTGGCCACCTTGTTCAGCATCATTCAGTTTAAGACAGGCTTATTTCAACTCCAGACACAGAAAACTACATATATATAAAGCTGCCACTTTCACTGCTGCTTTCTAGAGATGCTAACAAGGCAAAGAAAACCACACTGGGGCTCTTCTCAGCTGTGCAGATTCAGGACAGGTTTGGGAGAAAGAAGGCCAGGAGTGCAGGGGTGACATGGGAGGTGGCACAGGGATCACCCCCACTGGCATGTTTGAGGCATCCATCAAGTCCTTGTTTGATGGGATTCATCCAACAGACTGATTGGGTGGATTACACTGGTGTGTTCCCAACCAGAGGTGTTTAGACCTGCAGGTCCCCTCACTGGATGCATGGATGGATGGATGGATGGATGGAGGGATGGATGGATGGATGGATGGATGGAGGGATGGATGGATGGAGGGATGGATGGAGGGATGGATGGATGGATGGATGGATGGATGGAGGGAGGGAGGGAGGGAGGGAGGGAGGGAGGGATGGAGGGATGGATGGATGGATGGATGGATGATCTGACCTAAATTTTCTCTCTTTCAGGTTGTACCCATTATTCCTTGTCCTGCCACCACAGTTCCTGACACAGAGTCCCCCTGTGATGTCCCTGGAGTCCCCTTTATGCACTGGAAGGTGCTGTGAGGTCTCCCCAAACCTTCTGTTCTCCAGGCTGAGCAGCCCCAGGTTCCTCAGCCTGCCTTTGCAGGGGAGGTGCTCCACTCTTACAAGCACCTAACTGATTTAGGAACCCCCAACAATTCTGGTTTCGAGTGCTTTTTCAAATCCCATCCCTTGTCTCCCTCGTTGTCATTTATAAGGCACACAAAGCTACTGTTTATTGCTACTTCCCTGCAGAAAAGGGAATAACTCCAAGATAGATTTTCTGTTTAGGAAATAGATCTGGGTTGAATTATTCAAAAAGGCTAACAATATCCAGCCCCAGAAAACTAAGGAAAGGCATAGAAGACTCCAGAGCTAAGGGGCTTTTACACAGCAGCCAATTGTTATGACTCCTTTTAATTAAATACAAATGAATTAATTGATATGAGGTACTGCTAGGCAATTATTTTGCTGACATTTTGTCTCTTTTGAGACACACTTGTTTACTGCATCTCTCAGCTGCCAAATTTTACCACCATTCTGCACTATTTTAAACATATATTTAAAGACTTAAAGCTAAGTTTGTACTGTCAGAAACTTTTACATTAATTTCATATTTGTGTTAATGGTACTCACATTAGACCCAATAGTATTTACATTTTTTAATCCATCTCCCGTCCCTAGGCCATCATTGTACATGAGATATTGCATCTTAATGAATTTTTCTGGTTAAAGATTTTTAAATAAATGAATAAATAAATAAGTAATGAAACACTGATTTTTATCTCACTGTACACAAATTTACTGGTTGATTTTTTTTTTCTTTCTGGTTTGCAGTGAAATATTTTCATCATTTTCCAAAGATATGCATGAAAGTACAAAAATGATGGTTGGCTTCAGAACAAAACTGCAGCAGCAGCCAGCAGTATATTAGCCTTTATATAGGAGGTAAAACTGGAGGGTTATCTGGAAAACCATAACTGGCCCAAACAATTTTACATCCTCTGGTGATTTTGGGGAATTGCTGGGCTCCAGTTACTTCATGACACATCCCCCAGCACATGTGTGATCCATTTTTTTAAGTCAGCAACATGTCCCCCAGTGGTTCAAATGTGCAGGATGAGATCACAAGTGACTTGAACCCTTTAGACAGAAGAAAAACATTTCAGGAAAGCATCCACAGGACTTTTAAACTGCTTTTGGTGTGTCATGGGCTCGGCTCTGTGCTAGTGAGCAGCTCCTGGATGCAGCAAGTCCTGGGAAAACTGCTGGCTGTGAAGGATGGTGTGGACATCCAGGACTTCAGGACACCCCAAAGTTGAGCCCCTGCCTTTCAGGTCAGTAAGAATGTCAGCTGGCAAGTTGTGGACCTGCCTATCTCTGTGATACTTTTCTGTTGGGTGCACTAAAATAAATAGCAGGCTGGAGAGTAACTAATTTACCATTGGTGAGCTGAATTAGCCTAGTGGAGCACGAAGAGCCTTCAAAGACAGGCAACAGGAACCTGCACGTGCATGTTTTAAGGCTAAAGAAGTAAAACCTAATGCAAGGATTGAGATATCAGTTCCCTTGAAGCCACTCTGTAGGTGTTGCACTTTGGGCTGAGTGCAGACAGAGCAATTCCTTCCTCTACTGCTAAAAACATGAGTCAGGTGGCCAGATAGGGTCTTTTATCCCAATATGGTTTTCTGCCCCCAACACAGCACCATTAAAATCAGTAGGATGTGCTGAAGACCTCCATATATCATACAAACAACGAGTCTGCAGCACTGCAGCAATTATACAAGCAAAAGAAATGCATATTTTGCTGGCTTTTTAATCGTAGCTGTGGTATTCCCATCCCTTACCATTAAAAAGTCATGGACTAGATTCTCTAAATCACAGAATCCCAGAACACGCTGAGCTGGGAGGGACCCACAAGGACCATCCAGTCCAACCCTCAGCCCTGCCCAGAACCATCCCCAAGAGTCCCCCCCTGTGCCCCAGAGCATCATCCAAACCCTCCTGGAG
>JAWWEW010000166.1:34205396-34240724 GCA_035583185.1 Anabacerthia variegaticeps
CCAGGGGCAGCCACAGCTTCTCTGCCCAACCTGGGCCAGGGCCTGCCCACCCTCCCAGCCACCAATTCCTTCCCAAAATCCCACCTCAGTATTCCCTCTGAGTTTGAACCCATTTCTCCTTGTCCTGCCACTACAGGCTGGCACTGTCAGGATACTCAGAAAAGAGCCTCATTTATTTCAGGCCCGTTCCCAAAATTTATATATCCATAAAGGCCAAAATTGTGACAAATTATCTGAAATGCATCAATCTATTAACAAGAAAGCCAGGAAGAGCCATCATGAGCATCAACAGCAAAGCCAAACTCTACAATTCATGGACAGTTATGACAGTCACAGAATTATAAAACTACATATAGATAGAATATATATAAATATTTATATATAGATGAGTGAACTTTTCTTGCCCCAAAGTAGAAGATGATAAATTAAATACCACCATTATATTTAGAAACTAGACCCTTTCCACTGCAGTTACAATTCTGGGAGTGCCATAAATATCCACAACTTCTATAGTTTTTTTATATAAAAGACAACATCAAAATCATCTTCACGGACTTGCTGTTCAGTCCAAGGCATGTCAAGAACACAAAAGGAACGGGCTGAGGGACGGAGAAGTTCCCCCAGCACAACCAAGACCTTGCAGGACATCAGCACCCACCTCCCTGCAGGTTGGACTTCCAACCCAACTGCAGAAGCATTGCATGCCACACTACAGTTTTAAATATCCCTGGAAGCCACTGCTTTATTCCAAATGAGCCAAGGCATTAAGGCACCAGGAATATGTGCATGCACACAGCCAAGCTCAAGTGCCAAGTGTTTTCACAGGAGCTCCTGCTCAACAAACCAGGGTGCCAACACTGATGGAGGACAAAGGTGTGGGGTGTGAGCCCAGCAAAGGGCAGCTTTCCCAAGCCACTCCTGGAGGAGATGGGAATGTGCAGGGACATTCCTGCAGCTGGGATTTCTCCCCAGGAGCAGGGCTTGGCACAGCCCCACCGAGCTCCTCCAGGTGCCTCTCTGAGCACCAGGGCCACCCTTCCACTCAGGTGCTGGTGGCAAACTGGGTCCTGCCCCGTCAGCATCACGGGGGATTTTAGAAGGGCAGGAGAACAGCATCGAAAACTTATGTACAACCTCCAAATCTACAAATTATTTCCACTGCTGCCCACACACTCTGGAGTCATATTCCCCAGCTCAGAAACTCGAGGAGAGGGAGCTTTTCTTGCCCCAAAGAAGAGGAGAGGATTATAAACTAAATATCACCACTATATTTAGAAAATAAACTCTTTCCGCTGCAGTTATAATTCGGGGAGTGTCATAACATTTTGAGTTTCCTTGGAAATATTATCTGCAGGAAAAAAACCAACACATTTAAACATGGCATATTCTCACTTATATTCTTGAATGCAGTTGTAAATGCAATTTAAAACCCCTTCCTGGGAAAACATGGCACGAGGATTCGGTGTCAGACACTGCTCTCGCCCCTGGGCTGTACTAACCCTGCAGCCCTGACACTCCATCCACACATTTCCCAACTCCCACCTTTTACTATTCCTAGCCCCGGTAAACCCAGGGAAAAATTTTTTTTTGTTGGTTTATTTGCATTATGAAAGAAAAAAAAAAAGATGTTTTTCTCATCAGAGACCAGCAGAATGAAGGCTCGAAGATGCTGAATGGCCTCCTTTGATGTGAGAGGTTTACACTCGACCTTCTGTTTTCCTTCCTGGTTATTTATATCCTGTTGGCTCAGAAAAGTGAATAACAGGACAATGCACACCCTGACCTGCTGAAGAGAAGCTCAGAACCTTCTCCTCAAAGCGAGTCCGTGGCATTTGGTTCTAACAGGTTTGCAGTGATAAATGACTAATTTTCAGTTTAGCTCTCCTGGCATTCGATTTGGTTAAACAGATTATTCCAAGCAGAATTTCTCACTTCAATAATTCTGATGCACCACCTCAAAAAGCAAGGGTTAGTATTTCAAAGGCCAAATTAAGCCCAAAGAATCCTTCCCTGGGAGGGTGGGCAGGCCCTGGCCCAGGTTGGGTAGAGAAGCTGTGGCTGCCCCTGGATCCCTGGGAGTGTCCCAGGCCAGGTTGGATGGGGTTTGGAGCACCCTGGGCTGGTGGGAGGTGTCCCTGCCCGTGGCAGGGGGTGGGACTGGATGGGCTTTGGGGTCCCTTCCAACCCAAACCATTCTGAGATACTATAAAGTCACAGACCCTGAAATAAGAGGTGTGAAATGCAGAGCTCTGGTGTGTTCTGAACCACAAAGTGCCTGACTCAACATCACCACAACCCTTGAACAAGGAGAACGTTCCCACGTCATTTCTGGAACGCACACACGGATCTGAAAGTGCAGCTTTGTGGCTCATTTCTTCATCAGAATGGAAACTAATTAGAAACCAGCCAGTTCTCACACATAAAAACTGTCAAAGAATACTACTGTGATGCAGGAACACCCATTGCTAAGACACCTTCGGGATTCTTGCCTTCATACTCCTCTAATCTTTAATTCCTTTTAATCAACAGGAAGTATATTGTTTATCTGAGAGCAAGCCCATTTTCATTTGGTAATAAAGCAGCACAACACACACAAGAAAAGCAAGGCACCAAAGAAAGATGGGGAAGGGGATAGGATGACATTCCAAATGAGGACGAAAACTCTGATCCAGGCAATCTGTTGCTTTCCAAGGAAAGGGGAGGTGTCCCTGCAGGAAACCCTGCAATATTCCTTTCCCTGCAGAGGGGCTCAGCAGCCCACACTGCCCCAGGCTGGAGGGCAAACACCCTGCACCACAACTCTCCCCCCACTGGGAGCACTTTCCAATTCCTTCATAAGGTTGCTTTAACTGGGAAGAACTTCAGGGAAGTGGCAGCTGGGCAGAGTTTTTGAATGGATCTGCTGAAATGCCTTAGAAATACCCCAAAAAAGGGATTCCCCACATTCAGCATGTCCATCAGCTTTGGGGAAAGACTATGCCATTGTGGGAGCAGCCTAATGCTCGTGGCACTGGGAGCACTAAGCCTGTAAGACTTTTCCCTTCTTGTTAAGCAAAGGATTTACAATCCCTTCCCATCGCTGTGTTTTTCTAACCACTTAAGCTCATACAGCCAATACATATTTATTGAAATTCGCCATGCAAACCCAGCAAAGCTCTTGGAAATTTAAGCCAAAAGCATTAAAATTATCGTTAAGTCTTCTTTGGGGCTGCCTTCGACATGTCTTTTATAGTCTCATCACTAATGTGATAACCACAGAATTATTTTGGGGACTCAGCTGCAAACTCACAGAGCACTCTCAGGCATGTTCAGGATCAGCTGAAAATGTTCTGGTTTGATGTTGACTTGGGTACAGTTCTTTGGAAAAAAAAAATATAACTTCAAACAGCGTTCATGCTCATAAAGTGTCCTTGGAGACCTGCTTGTTGAACTGCAGCAAACCCTCAGATTACAGGGATTATTAAATGGTTCTCTGTCACAAGCGTGGCCAGGGATTCTCCTCCACCTCCTAAGGACAGGGAGCTACACTGGAGTGCAAATGGCAATGCTGGGCTGGGTTTGGATTGAAAAATAAACCAGTTATTTTTCCATAGAATAACAGAATCATTCAGGCTGGAAAAGCCCTCTGAGAACATCAAGTCCAACCATTCCCCCAGACAGGCTTTAATAACAGAGCAGCAATGATAAGTTTTTAAAAAATAGGTCTGAGGGATCAAAATCATGTCTGTTCAACACTCATTTTATCCACACACTCATAAAAGACCCCAAAGCATTCCACTTTCTCAGGAAGGAAATGCCGTATGGAGCTGATGGATCCCACTGGCAACTTAGTGCCACGTACAAACAAACAGAGGAAAACCACCACAGGCTTCCAAAGTTCATGATGGGAGGTCAGGTCTTTATTGCCAACTCCAAGTTCTCCACCTCAGGAAAGCCACATTTAAGGCAATATATTTAAATAAATTTCTTGAAAATAGCCTAATGCTCAGATCACACTCACAAAATCAAGGTAATGTGTTTATCTGAGTAATGGTTGCTCCTCACCAACCTGAGCTCACAGTAAATCTTGGAAACCCTTCTTATGCACTGCAGTGGAAGCAGAACTTCCTGAATTATGTAGAGGGCTAAAAATATTTCAGCAAGTTCCCTCAAAATCTAACATTTCTATGAGAAAAGCAGTTTTCCCACAGATAAATTCACAGCGTCCATATCTATAATTTATAACCTGTTCATATTTCTTTTCCAAATACCACACATGGGAGACACCACATGAGGTCTTCAAATAACGGTATAAATGTACTTGTGGAGGGGTAAAAGTCACACAATGGGTTGGGTGGGAAGGAACCTCAAAGCCCACCCAGTGCCACCCCTGCCATGGGCAGGGACACCTTCCACCAGCCCAGGGTGCTCCAAGCCCCGTCCAACCTGGCCTTGGACACTTCCAGGGATGGAAAAATCCTGTATCTTAGCTCTGAAGTCTAATACTTTGGAAAATATCATCGGGCAGCTTTGAGGGGCCTTGAAGTACCTAAGAACACACAGATGTGGGCTCTGAAACCATCACACACGAG
Organism: Anabacerthia variegaticeps; assembly: GCA_035583185.1. Taxonomy (NCBI): domain Eukaryota; kingdom Metazoa; phylum Chordata; class Aves; order Passeriformes; family Furnariidae; genus Anabacerthia; species Anabacerthia variegaticeps. The sequence goes on from JAWWEW010000166.1 coordinate 34,209,968, forward strand.
TGTTTGGTGTTGGGGCAGAGGACAAACACAAGACTCCCACCATCCAGACCAGTGGGCACTGATATGGGAACTCCAATGGGAACATTAGGGACTCGAATCAATCAGCTTTGATCTTTTAAAACACCTCAGCCTTCATTTCTAAGAGACACACAGAAATCCCTTTCCATGCATCACTCCAGCTAAGATGCCTTCTGGCTGCAGGTTCTCCTCTCCATCCTCCTCCCCTCTCCCACCAACAGAGATCAAGGGTGCAAATCCAGCAGCCAGAAATCCCCTGGACAGATCCCTCATCTCCACCTGCACCCACGTTGGAGAAGGAGCTGGCACTGCCTGGCATTACAGGAGCAAGAAAAGGAAGGTCATCAAGGCTGGGAAGTGCCAAGGAAGGAATAATCACCCTGGTGGGGGAACAGTCCCACAGTGGTACAGGATTCACCATTCTGCTAAAAGAAAAATTAAATTAACATAAAACTACTAATAAAACAAAATCTTTACATATCTTGCCAAGGAAATTGGACTTTCCATTAGAATTTTTAGGAAGTCCTTGAAATTTCCCTTCTCCCATTCGTGGGTTTGGTTAAACAGCTCTGTAAAACAGGTGTTATTAAAATGCCATATGCAATATCATATGGTATTTGCTGCCACAGTTCAGTTCTGTAGCTCCAGAGAGCACAAGAAATGGTAATTCTATGCAAAATAAGCCATGACTCAAAAGCAGGCTGCTTTTGCAATTAGAAAAATCCACCATTTGTATTTACACATTTCTGAGCTCTGTTAAATCGTTGAAAAACTTCCTGATTAAAGCAAAAAAAAATAAAATAAAAAAAAAAAGCTATTTCAGAGATTTGTGTCTAAAGAAGTTGAGAGAACTCTGAGGACTGGCAAAGGAGCCCAATATTTAAAATACGGATAGCACATTCAGAAGATTACTGGATGCAAGGAGACTTCCCCCAGTGTTGTCAAATAAATAACTAGAGCTGAAATTTCCCTCCTGCAACGAGGCGGTTCTGATTTTACACACACATTTCATGGGGGCTACACACAAACCTGAGGACTGCAAGAGCCTTTTTTTAATCTTGCACTTAAGAGCTTTGTAAATAGAATGAATTCTGCATTTCCTCTATTTTTTTTTATTTTTTTTTTGCATAATCTCATTTATTTCTCTTGAAGTACCTCTCCCTTTACCCCCATTCATTTCTTATCCTCCTGTTGCCCCCCCCAAACCCCCAAGGTTTGCAATGCCCCTGTTGTTCTGCACAACTTGGACATACTGAAACATCTACTGGAGAACATTCTGCATTTATTCCAGCACATTTCCTGCTGCACTGCAACCACAGGTGCCTTTTTTCCATTATTTATATTAAATTAAGTTCCAGTCAGACTCACTCTCAGCACACCCAACACTCCTTTCAGATTTAAGGCTTTAGACCTCTCCTTTAATGAGGTGTGATATAGAACAAAGGGCTTCAACTCATCGATTTGGGCAGGCAAAGGCACAAAATCTCATCACCTACAGTGCTTTAGCCTGGAAAAAGAGGCTAGGATAGCACAGGATCAGATCCAGGTACATTTCCACCCACTATTTACAAATTATTCATCTTTCACACTGTAAAGCTCAACATGAAAATACAACATCAATCAGTTTCTGTCCTGGAGTAATTGTCAATAAAACCCCCACATTCTTAAATGAAGAAAAGTCAGGGTAAGTGTTAACACTTCCTCACGCCAAACCTAAAATAATTGTGTGCCAAGACATGCCTACAAAGTAAAAAATGAAATAAAACCCACAAACAAACAAGAAAGTCCTCAACAGGCTGAGAGGTTTGTTTTGTTCTCTTCCTTTCATAATCCTGGGAAATCATATGACCCCAACGGAGTCATCAGGGCAGGGACTTGATGATCTTGGAAGCCTTTCCCAACCTCAACAATTCCAGGGTTCTCTTTCAAACCAGTTACACAGGAACTGGTTTGGGGGTGCAGGTCCCTGCAGCAACACCTCCCTTGTGCCCCAAAGAAACACAGCCTTTGAGGGCAGACACAGGGGGCTGCAGGGATGGGAAAACCAAAAATTAACAACAAAACTGCCTCCTTCCCTCCTCCTGACCACCCTTGGAAGAAAAGAGGTCCCATCAGTCCAGCTGGAGCTGCTAAAGGTGTGTGGTCAGGTCATTCTTTACCATAAGAAACCCCATTAAACATCATGCTCAGGCAACACAGCAGTGCTCAGGAGAATTAAATAATACATTCTCAACTTATAATCATGGGATATCATGAATGCTATGGGGAAAACAGCTAAAGGCAAAGCAATCCTCAGCACTGGAAGAGGAATGCCAGCTCTGAGTGTGCCCACAGCCAGAGCTGGGGGCTGCTGCACCCCCTGAATGCCCACAGGGCTCACTCGGCTTGGCACATGAAGGGTGTGAGCCCAAGCCAAGCTGACAGCAAACATATGCTCCAGTGCTGCCCCTGCAGATGGGGAAGCTGGGTGGGTTTGTAATAATAAATACTAAATAACTACATAAATAATAAATATTAAGTAACTACAGGTAATGAATAGAATTGAATAACATTATTAGAATGATTATAGCACGTCATATTTCACGGTATGTTACTAAATAACACTAAATAAATAATAAAGATGCTGGGTTTTTTGTGTCAGTCGTGCCCAGAGTGGGTTACAGTAAGAGCCCACATCAGTGACCACCACATGGTCTGAAGGACACAAACACTGCAGCACCATCAGCAGGAACAGCCACCTGAGAGGTTGATATTCCCTGATTACCATATCAAGGTCTTTTCTGACCCCACAGACTAAGAGCAAATGAAAATAAAAGTTTCTGCCTCCTCCAGACTTGGTGCCATTTCAGCACTCCTGGTGTGACATCCCAGTACAGCACCTTAATCCACTCTGAAAAACTTTATGTGGAGAAAAAGAGCAAAGATCCTTAAAAATGGAAAAGATGATGTTGCTGTGCATGAGCCATACTTCAGCCCCAATAAACCGACCCCACCAGAGCCCAAGTTCCTGAGACTGTCTGCTAAAACTCTGAATTTCCTCTTCATTATCTCAAGAATGACCTGTAGATCTCCCTCATCTCCAGGAAAGCACCAAATTCCTGCAAGAATGAGCAGAATGTTCTCCCAGGAAGAAAGAAGCTAAGGAAGAGTTTTACCACCTTTATAGACATTTCCACTGTACAGTCCCCCCTCAGAATCCAAATATTTCATTTAGGGCATTAAAGAGACACCCAAGAACCACATGGAGATCCATTAACCAGGCAGTTCCTGGATGTGACACTTGGCCAAGTTTTTCAAGTCATTTTAAAGCAATTCCATTGTTACATTGCCAAGAATGGGTGAGTTGGCTCTGATTTTTGGCCGCTACAAAACCCAGGAAATGGCCAAAAGATGGAGACATCTCCAGGTGTGCTCTGGAATGTTTTGCCCAATCACAGATTGGTTTGGAAGGGACCTTAAGGACCATCCAGTTCCATCCCCCTGCCAATGTCACACTTCAGATAGAACAGAATTCATCAGAGACAATAATTCAGCTGCTTATCATGAGTGATTGTTTCTTATTTCACCTCATAAAGTCAGACCTGCTTAACACCCATCCAGCAACCCTCAAAAAGGTGACACCTGGAGAAAGGGATACCACAGTTTAGCGATAGGAACGAGAATTCCCCACAATAACTCCAAGAGCTCAAAATGCTGTATTTGCCCTTTATGCAAAAAAAAAAGAAGTTAAAAAAAAAAAGTCTCTGTCCCCAGAGCAGCGTGACCCTGCTGGAGAAAAGGGCTGCTGTTTTCCCACCAGTGCCTGGAACAGACAAAAGTGGAAGCTGATGACTAAAGGAACAACTAAAAATATCCCGAGTAGTCTGGATCTGGAGAGCTGTGTGCCCTCACTGCAATTAGCAAATAGCATAGTCGGTTTCACTGACATTAATGAGAGCAAAGTGAGTTCATTTACACCTCAATTAACTTCAAGAAACGCTTGTTTCCCACAATTAACGGCCCTCCTTCCTTCCTTTTGCTATAATCCCTCTTTTGGTGCAGGAAATCACTGCCTCACTTGCTTCAGACGTGGTTTGGAGAGAGGGAGCGGGTGAAAGAAGAGAGAAAAATGCACTTCCAGCACATGCAAACAAGGCTGGGAGGAGGAAACACACTGGATGGGAGCAGATGGATGCCAGCAGGTGGCTGGGATACAGCTGGAATTGGGGGAAAATCAGGAAGACTCAATGAGGGGAAAGTCCAGCACAAAAATCAAGGTCCTCTGGGACCCCCCCCAGGGACCAAACCCCACACTGCTTCAAGGGTTTAGAGCCAGTTTTCACTCAAATACAGGAACTCCCCACAGGAGCATCAGCAGGTGAGGCCAAAAGGTCTCCGTTTGTCACTGCTTACCCAGGAACAAAGTCCTTGCAGGCCCTTCTCAACTTCTGTTCTCAAAGGAGACAGAGTTTGGTCAGGGCTGGACTTAAATCAGGACATGGCAATGTAGTGTTTAATCATCAGATAATTTCAAGCATTAAATTTAAAGCACTAAGAAAAAGGCTGAAGCATCACTGAGAGGAAAGGAAGAGAGACTGGATAGATAATGGTACCTGGGAAAAAAGGATGAGAAATAAACCAAGGGATGATGAGATTTCTTCCCCAAACCACTAGTGAGGAAGATCATGGAATCCCAGAATATCCCAAGCTGGGAGGGACCCACAAGGACCATCCAGTGCAACCCTCAGCCCTGCCCAGAACCATCCCCAAGAGTCCCCCCCTGTGCCCCAGAGCATCATCCAAACCCTCCTGGAGCTCTGGCAGCCTTGGGGCTGTGCCCACTGCCCTGGGGAGCCTGGGCAGTGCCCACCACCCTCTGGGGGAAGGACCTTTCCCTGAGATCCCACCTGACCCTGCCCTGACACAGCTCCAGCCCTTCCCTGGGTGCTGTCCCTGGTCCCCACAGAGCACAGATCAGTGCCTGCCCCTCCTCTGCCCCTCCCCAGGGAGTTGTCCCTGCAATGAGGTCTCCCCTCAGTCTCCTCATGTAATTGCGAGATATGAAGGCACCTGCTTTAAATTGATCAAGTTTTTACAAAATGTCACATTTTTCAGCCTCTTCAGCCCCAAAAGCTGGAGTTTTGCTTTCTCTAGGAAAGGGGACTTCTGTGTATGCATACAACCCTTGGACTTGAGACTTTGCTGTGTCTTGGCAGTGTCTGGTTTCTCTTAGGTCGTGGTTTGGGCTATCAGCAGTTCCTATAACCCTTCCTCTGATCAAAGCACATGGCTGGACATGCACAAACTGGCTGGAGGAGAGAGCTTCTGGTTTTCCCATTTACCTATCACCCAACCAGACATTTTTGCACATAAATCATACTTAGAAGACTTAGCAAAAGGCATCAGTCACTTCACAAACTGTCCCATCTTTATCTGGAGGTAGCAGATGACTGTTGACTATCTGTGCCTGTTAGCAGAGCACACAAAGCTCCTGATGAAAGGCAGCGTGTGACCAAAGTTACTGACACGGCAGCAAAAACTTGGCACTGCTTCCAGCAGCCCCCTAAACACAGATACAGGGAGAGGGGCATGAATGGAAACTGTACAGACATTCCCCCTCTACACCCCCGAGGGACACTCTGACAATGACCAGCTCCTTTGAAAATTCAGGCACTAGTGATTCCTGCCACTGCCTGGAATGAGTTGCTGGAGCGTGTCCAGGGAAGGGAACGGGGCTGGGGAAGGGGCTGGAGCAGCAGGAGGGGCCGAGGGAGCTGGGGGGGCTCAGCCTGGAGAAAAGGAGGCTCAGGGGGGACCTTATTGTTCTCTACAACATCCTGACTGGAAGGTGGAACAAGGTGGGAGTTGGACTCTGACTCCAGTAACAAGGAACAGGACAGGAGGAAGTGGTCTCAAGTTGTATCAGGACAGGTTTAGGGTGGAGATTAGGGAAAATTTCTTCATGGAAAGGGTTTTGCAGCCCTGGCACAGCTGCCCAGGGCAGTGGTGGAGTCCCTGCCTCTGGAGAGGTTTAACAGATGTGTGGATGTGGCACTTGGGAACATGAGTTAGTGTTAGATTAATGGTTGGACTCAATAACCTTAGAGGTCTTTTCCAGCCTAGATGGTTCTGTGATTCTGTGGAGAGCAGGGCAGAGCGGGGTGTGTGGATAATGCCACTGCTTTTGTACAGAACAGGGATAACTGCCCAGAGCTCCAGCTTGGTGCTTCAGACATGGTACTACAGCATCTCCTGGTGTGGAAGGCATGGCCCCATGTCCTGCTTTAAAATAAAACCTCTCATGTGGTTGCCTTCTCCTGGCCTGACTGTGTCCAACACCAAGCCTTGCTGGATTAATTCCATGGCTAAGCCAGCAGAGCAGTTCCTTTGGCCCACAAGGAAAAAAAAAACCCTGATGTTTCTGAAGCTGAAACTTCATCACAAGCCTCCTGAGACTCCCTGCATGAATAACAAAGTAATTGTGAGTCCTCACTCAGTGCTCTGGGGTGTTCCCATCTCTGCCAGTGCTGCTGCTGGTCCCATTTTCACTGCAGCAGCATCAGCCTGGGAAATACCTACTGAGAGATGAATTGTCACCCCAACCCCGGCAAAGACATCCAGAAACCCCATACTCATAAGTGACATGAGGACTGAAGTTTATCTCCAAGCAAGACATCAGGATGATATTTCAGCCACTTCCTATTTTTTTTTAAACTTAGCTCACCCTGTGCCACTTTTGTTCCTTAAACCTTGTTGGCAGGAAAAGAGAAGCCTCAGTGAATCCAACCGATCCATGTGCAGTTTCTGCAAATTCCACTGTGTGGATTCACAAATTAAGTGCGCAGGTTCACACAGATTGGTAGGATGGTGCTCCCACACTGGGAGTTTCTTCCTGACACCCACCATCTTCCCCAGAGCTTGTTACTGTCACACCCAAGAGCAAGACGGTCCCGTTAATCAATGGTACCTTGGCACTGCAGCTTTATGTGTGCATTTCAGGGCTTTACAGTACAATAAAATTTACAGCTCGTATAATTAAGAATATGCCAGATTAAACAAATTAAAGCTCAGCCTTAAAAGCAAAAGCTCTATCAGATCAAGGCATTATGCATGAAAGAAATTTCAGACTCAAATCAACAACATCTGAAGGCTCAGAACACAAAAGCCGTGTAGGAGTCGCTGGGAACTGCTACAAGACCTATTTCATAACCTCAAGGTACAATTCATGGCACGGGGCATCAGAAGGTCACGAAGATTAATTGAGTGCAAGGGTTAGTTGGAGATTTGTGGGGAAGCTGTTCCAGTGATTTCTTTTTTTTTTTCCCTCCATGAAAGTAAAAAATAATAACTTGCATTGAAATTTGCATTCATGAAAGGCTCTTTGTCTCTCTGGGGTATTCCTGGGACAGAGAGAGTGGAGACAAGGAGAAGGGCAGCCCAAGCACCTGTCCTGGGTAGGTGGCTTCAGCAGGAGCTGCTGGAAAGGAGTATCAGGAGGGATTTGGAGAGTCCCCCCCACCCAGGATTCCGTGCCCTGCTTGGCTGTGTGTGATGTTTGGCTCCAGCAGCACTCCCACAAATAAATGCAACTTCCTTTAGCTGTTACCCACTGGATGCACTTTGGAGTGAGTGACAATCCCTGGCCTGTCCAGGCCCCTCTGGAAGCCATCCCTTCCTTCCAGAGTGTTGAGCACCACAGAGCTCACTGTTGTTGGCCAGCTGGTTGAGGGTATGTTCAATCCCACTGTCCATGTCACCAACAAAGATGTTAGACAGTGCCACTCCCTGACCCCTGAGGACACCACTTGTCACTGGGCTCCCCCTGGACATCAATCCTTTGACTGCAACTCTCTGAGTCCAACCATCCAGTCAATTCCTTATCCACTGAGTGGTCCACCTGTCAAATCCATGGAAACACAGAAGAAATAAAATAAATAGAAATTAAATAAATAGAAATAAACACTCATGTCCCCTTTTTTCCTTTACCAAATTTTGTCAATTTTCAGATAAAAATATTTTTTTACTCAGTTTCTCTTCTCCCACCTCAGAAATTGATTTTTTAAAATGCAAAATATAAAGTTTTCAGGCTTTTCTCTCTGTCAGATTTTTCACAAGATAAGAACATGGATGACCAACAATATGAACACCAAGCCTTGGAATTTAATACCGAATATTGTATTGGGTATCACGTCGGATCAGACAGTGAGAAAAAGAACCCTGCTTTGTAAAGCAGGACCCAAATGACAGTCCTGTGTCTGTGCAGGAGATGTCCCCTCCTGCTCACCACCATCCTTTACACACCACGTTCAACCCACAAAAAGTTATATGCTGCTGCAAAATGACTCCACTATAGATTTTTACAATCATCTGAGAAACTTGTTTTAGAAAAGCTCAGAGGTCAGCAGCAAACTCTATTTTCCCATTTGTTCCCAAAAAGCTGTGCATGACATTGGCATTAGGTATATATATTAGTATTTATAAATATAAAAGATATTAGTTTCTGTTTTGAAATTGTGTTTCATATGCAGTTGGTGTGGGATTTCAATAAGCATCTAATTAAGATGGATTTTTTCATCCAGTGCTCTTGCAAATTCTATTTATGGGAGCTGCTTCACATATTGCAGACTATCGAAGGAGCAACCAAAACTGCAAGTTCAGCAGAAAGATATTTTCAGGCAAAAAGGGGAGAAAGGGGGTCCAAGAGAAGTGATAAATTTGGGTTCAAATAAAACAAGGGTTTTGACGGTGTTTAAAGATGTACTGTAGGTGTTTGGTGCATCCTATGGCACGTGAGGACATGGTTAATGGTGAACACGATGGTGATGCTGGTTGATGGTTGGACTTGGTGATCTCAGAGGTCTTTTCCAACCTTAATGGTCCTGTGATCACATGTCTTTCATTTGCCATTTAGGCATTATCATCAGCATGATGTTTAATTGCTCCTGAATATCCCAGTAACAGTTTCAAAACAAAACCATTCCCCATTTCTATAGGAACATGAACCTTGTGAAATTTTATTTCTTCTCTATCTTCATGGATTTGAGAGATGGAAAAGGAATTGACTGGATGGTTGCACTCATAGAGTTGTGCTCAATGGCTTGATGTCCAAGTGCAGACCAGTGACAAATGATGTTCTCAAGGGGTTGGCATTGGGACTCCTTTGGACCATCAATGGATTTTCCCTCACTTCCCTCTGGAAGGGGAGGAGGAGATGCAGCAAAGTCCACGTGGCTGCAGACCCAACAACACAGACAACATGATTTACAACTCACAACAGGTTTGGTAAAAAAATCCCAGACCTGAATCTTGGATTTATGAAGTTCTAGCATTGAATGTTCTGTTTTAATTTGGGAATAGAGTTACGGAGACTTTGTGTCTGAACCACTGAATATTTGCATAGGGCACGTGTTAGCCCCACAAAGATAAAATTAATTACTAAAAATCAGCACATTGTTGTCTTTGCTGACAAAACCAGAAATTTCACTACATGTAGCTAAAATTTCCAGGACTTCCAAAACCTCTGAACTAGTAATATTTTTGTTGTTTTATAACACCCAGGCTATTTTTCCCAGCATTTAAACATAGAAAGAAAATGTCTTGCTTCCTTATTTAGCAGACTTGGAAAACCATTATCAATCATCAAAAATATGTATTAGACACATTTATTCCCCTGACAAATTTATGCCAGAAAACTGATAGACTTATTATAGAACCTCTTCCCACACCACCAAAAAAAATAATCCATAGCTCCATGTGCTTCACTCTCAGTCTTAAAATTTGGGAAACAAAATCTTTATCCAACAGCACAGCCCTTGGAGCCAATATCTGAGAAAAAAAATCTTTTCTCCGCTAAGTTCACATATTGAAAATATCATAAAGGTATTATCATCCTCCAGGACTATGTGAAACTCTAAAAAAGTAACTGTATTAAATGGATTTTTTTAATCCCTGTATGTTCCAGTAATCAGTAAAGCAGATTTAAATCTGGGGTTTTCTATCACTATTAGGAGAGAGGAAGAGCCATAAGGCAACACATTTTAAGGATATCATTTATTACAAAAGTTTCGCTGTGGTTTTGTTTTATGGGTTTTTTTTTCCATCAGTGGTGAATCTCTGCTCATCAGGATTTGTAATAATACACTTATTGTATCTGATGTTGGGAATCCATCCTTTGTAATACTTCTTGACATAATTGCAGCTTTTGACACACTCAATCGTGGGATCCTTCTAAACCATCTTGAAAAATATGTTGGTCTTTCAGGTTCAGTTATTCAGCAGTTCAAATCTTATTATAACCATCGACTACAGTTTGTTAATATAATTTCTTCCCATTCCTCCTCTTACATTGTCATCTGGAGTCATCTGTTACAATGTCATCTGCAGTCCCACGGGGAGCTGCTCCTGGCTCCATGTGCTCCTTTATCTACCTGCTGCCTTTAGGAGCTACAAACCCCAACTACACAGACGTGGGCTCTCTTATCACACTCCTGCTGACACTCAGCACTTTAATTTTCTATTCCTCGTGCCTATTTATTTGATCAATATTCTAATGCTTCTCCCTCCTGCTCAGCTATTTAGATGAGACCCAGTTTAAAAAAAAAATAATAATAAAAAAGAATGTTTTTTAAATGTTTGGAAATTATACCCCAGACACAGAGAGGCAAAACAAGTTTTTGATTACATACCTTTTTCACAGCCAGGTGATTCATATTATTGTGCTTTTCAATTCCAGGATTGCTTTATTTATTTATAAATTTCCACATATTTGAGCATGTAAAAATGCCCAACAATACCATAAAAACTCAACTAGAAGCTATAAAAAAAGGCATGAAGGAAAGAAAGAAAGCAAAGCAAAGGAAAAGTAATGAAAAAAATCAGTGTAAAATTGCATCCAAATTTCACCAGCCAGATTTCTATTTGTGATGATACCTCTGCACCAGGTACTGAGTTATGGTACCAGAATCTGAACTTTAATGGATAATACTGCCACATATTCCCCATAAAATCCAACCAGGAACTGCTTTTCCATAAACACAGAGGATCTGTAACTCCCACAGAGCTTGGTGGGCTATGCCAGACCTCCAGAGCTTCAAAAATCCAACCTAATTCTCTATATCACAAATACTTCTCCTCCCACTTCATTGGCAGGAAAAGATTAGCTGGGAAAAAAACCTGCATCTTGGGAAATAAGAGAAGTATCCACTCTTTTCCACCTGCAAATGGGCAGTTTCTGAATTTTCAGAGAGGGGAATTGTTGGAATGTTGTACAGAGTCCTTTTTCTGTTCTTCCAGCTTTTGTCTGGTGTTCTCAAATTGCCCTGATTAAGTGAATCTCCCAGTCTGAAGAAAACAACTTGTGTTACCAATATCAAGTGTCTTAAATAAATGTATTTCTACTTCCAAATCTATGTTGAACACACAAAAATAAACAAATAAATGGTAAAAAGAGGGGTCTTTAGTCATATTTTTAGGAAACTACTGTCCATTTCTTCTGTACAATCCCTTCCCCACAATTTTGAGAGACACTTGACCACACGTGTCCTGTTATCCCCTCAAACTCATACCCCGAGTCACTTTATTCATCTACCCCTCATCCTTTTTGTCTCTATAAAGAGGAAACTCAAGGCCATCAGAAGAAGGGAGGTGGAGTGAAAACAGAGGTTAAGCAGAAAGAGAAGATCACAAAGAAACCAGGAGGGGGCTGGAGATCTTTATAAGATTTAACAAAATGATTCTGTATAGAAAGAGCAATAAGAAAGCACTAAGAAAAGAAAACTAATTTCAGCAAATTGTGATTTTGATGTAGGAGGGACCTCATCCCTCTCCTTGGAGCAGAGCTGCCTTGGATATGCACATTCCACACAGGAAAGGGGACAATTCCACGGGGCTGAGTGTGTGGAAAGGCACACACCTTCCACTTGTCCAACCTCCCACCCAGTTAAAGCCAGCTCTGGAAACCCTCCCAATCTCTGTTCCAAAGGGGTTCTGCTGTGTGGCTGAACCACCTCAAGGATGGGTGAAATGACTCCCAGATCTGAAGGACCCAGCAGAATCCTTTGGGAATGTTTCCAAACAAAAAGCAGCCCATTTCTCTCAAATATATACATTATTATGTGCCAATCTTCCTGTTTATTTGACCAGATTCTTTCCATTTATGGGAACAGATGGCAGTGAGATTAACACCTACAGAACCAGAAATGGGCCAGAGCCCATATTGGAGGGTTGCAAAACCAAACTCCAGATCAGAACTGCTCTGGACCACCAATGTATTTGATTCAAACTAGCAAATTCTATCAGTAAGACGATTTGGGACAAAGGGCTTCTGCTCAAATCAGCTGAAGAAAGAAGTGATGAAGGATTCAGGAGTAAAATTACATGGCAGCAGAGACCAACCAGCACAACCTGCTTTTGAAAATCCCAAACCAGCCTTTACATTGACCAACAGGATCTGTCCACAGGGGTTTCTGCTTTTATTCTGTGCACTGCCTCATTCATTTCTATAAAGCTTGAGGAGCTCTCAAGGCTCAGATGAGGCCTCAGATAAAATTGTCATGGCACAGACGAAATGTTTGTGCCAAAGAAGAGTTGTGGTAGATCATGGAGGAAATGAGCCCTTTGGCCAAACAACCCCCAGAACTCCAAGTGCTCCATTCCCTTTCCATGGGAAAGGTGATCCATGCACCTCTGCAGAACAAGGTGTCAGGGATGGGAGCCCAGTGCAGTGCAGGGAGGCTGAGGAGGTCCTTAATTTTCCCTCACAGTAATGGCATAGAAGACAGGGCTAGATGGGATATTGGGAAGGGATTCCTGGCTGGGAGGGTGGGCAAGGACTGGCCCAGGTTGGGCAGAGAAGCTGTGGCTGCCCCTGGATCCCTGGGAGTGTCCAAGGGCAGGTTGGACGGGGCTTGGAGCACCCTGGGCTGGTGGGAGGTGTCCCTGCCCATGGCAGGGGGTGGCTCTGGATGGACTTTGAGGTCCCTCCCAACCCAAACCTCCATCCTCAATCCATGTAACAGGTGCTTCTATACCCTGACACGTTTTTAAAAACTGTTTTGTTGAAATTAATTTGTCAGCTTTATTTTGTTGTTAGGAATATTTCCATTTTTCACAGTTTAATGATTACATTTCATTCCTCCTCTCTTCTGCTGTGCACACATTCAGTGGCACTCCTGGGAAGGCATAAAGAGAAAAACTTAGAGATTGGGTTGTTTTTCATATGCATTTTTATAAATTCAACAGTTTAAAAGCAATATCGAAATAAGAATGAGATCATAAAATCATGGAATGGTTTGGATTGGGAGGGACCTTAAAGATTACCCAGTTCCACCCCTGCCATGGGCAGGGACACCTCCCACTAGCCCAGGTTGCTCCAAGCCCTGTTTGAGCATTGTGATGGAAAAGCAGAGAAATACAAAAACGCCTGTTTATAAATACAGTAATATTTTACAATTGTTTTCTTTTGTATCACCAGATTTTCTCCTTATTTGAAATTCCCACATCTGTCAGGTTTGGAAACTTTTTTGACAGGGCAAGACTTTTAGTTATATGCAATATTTTGTGGATTCCATTTGATTAAAATATTGATATGCTTAAGTTCTGTGTCCAAGCATATCACAGTAAGGAAGGTTAAAAAACCAATGTAGCCACACAGAACCTTCTTCACACTGCATTTTAATTTCTTTTCTTGTTGATAGTGCTGGTTCTGTCACAGAGCAACCCTAAAGCAAATTAAAAAATTAATGGATCAGGCATGAGAATAATTATTGTGGAAAAGGCCTGGACTGTGCCTTTTCCAAATAGACCAAAAAAGATTGATGCACAAATGACCCAAGTGGGCCCTGCGAGCTTATTCAATAAGGGCCCACTCAAATTCCATCTGTGAACATTTGGTCGGCCCTTTTATGGCCATGAGGCCATTCCTCCAAGTTCATATTAATTTTTGTGCACATCTGTACACTCACCTAATCCCTGCCCACATGCCACTCCAATTACAATTAAAAGCACAAGTTAAAAATTGGGCAAATTTTAATCACAATCAACTCGGTAGGGTTATTTAAAAAAAAAAAAAAGTGATGGAAAATTTTAATTTTTTTTTTAATTTCCACATCATTTCAAGAAGAAACTAATCAGACTGGTGAACATCCAGCCAGTGCCCTCATGGTTCTGATTTTTCCTTGGATGCAGAACAATAGGGAGAAGCATCAGTGGACTTTTGGAGCTCTCAGGGTTCAACATCCCACTGCTGCCAGCGTGGCAAAGCATTTCACTGCACAGATCTGGAGTTTACCCTGAGATCAACAAGTAAATTACTGTTTTCCAGCTCTTATTACGATCCCTGAACGAATACAATCAGCATCATTATTTTAAGCAAACAATTGCAAGGGCTTTAAATAAAAAATGCCGTGCTCAGAGCATTTACATTTTAAGCACAGCATATTAATAGGAAGGGAGAAGAGGAAGATGCCAACGAGAAATGTCAGCTGGTTTAATCATACTTAATATGAAAAGACTGCTATAACTTTAAGAATGCAGCTTAGCTGACTTTGGAGCTTAGGTTTTTATTTTTCTGCTTTATAGCATGCTTCAAAACTACTTGGACAAATACAAAACAAGAATTACAGTGCACCATAAGTTATTTTAATATCCTGTAGTGGTGTATACTTCCAATGAAATCCCAAGACTATTATTAAGGTTCTGTGTTTGTGTGAAAATGTCAAGTTGTTTCGAGTGACTACATACTCTAAATTATATATAACTGTTACTTTATAGCTAATAGGCACTAAAATTACTTTAAAACAGAAATGTAAAGTTATATTTTCATCCTTTTTGACAGATAATAAAGCTTATTTATGAGATACATTTTCTCAAGTATTAAAATATATAATGTTTACAAAAACATTAAAAATACCAATACTTGATATTTAAGCAAGAAACAGAGCCATCATGAAGATATTTCCCTGCCTGTATCCAGCGTGAAGCCAAAGAGATGATAACACAATAATTTCACTCGTGAAAGTCATTTGTTAAACCAGTAAAAAATAAAAAAGGCTGTGTCTCAAAATGAGATTTAGATGCTTTTCCTCTCCCTGCCCGTCATTAAACTGCAGGTATGAAATCCTTGTGTGCATCTTGGAGATGAAACGATGCCACATGACACACTCCCACCCTCTATTTTAAATTGCACCCACTAAGACACGTTGCTTAATTGCTTTGTTGTCCTGTCCCTGCCCGAGGAGGCCGAGGGGGAAGAAGTTGCTCCTTTTAACAAGCACCATGGAAAGGGACATGAGCACCAGGGTGATTTCTCCCCTTGTAAACTCCAGTTAGGATGGAGAATTTATGAAAGGCAAGGTTGCTGCTGGCAGGATGCACCCTTAAGTGTCCACACCACTGCTCACCCACCAAATAGTCAAGGGCTCAAATAAAAAAGGCTTCACATGCAAATTATCCCGGTTTATTCCTCCTGAGCACTTAGTAAATAAAAACATATAAACATCGAGATGTATCTTGTTCTCTGCAAAGGGTGAGGGATGTCGGTCACCTTTAGTCCTGATCCATCCAGGGTTGGAGGCAACCTTCCCAGAAGGTTGTGGAGCTAATTGCCAGCCCTCTGCTGTGATTGGGATTGCCTCTTCTGCTGAGGGGCTGGGGCTGAATTTATGCTGCGTGGTTCTGCTGCTCTGCTCCACAATATTATGCCGGAGCATGAACAAAAGGAAATTACCCCGAAGCGATGGAGTGCCACAACGCATTGTCGCTATTAATCTTTTAGTAATGGCAATGCTAATTTGACATGATGCATAGTAATTTATTAATAGAAGTATTTGAAGTCCTAAACTTCAAATATTCTGGGTGAGAAAGGAGGGCTCTGGAAGTGGGCAGGGGGATGCAAAGCTTCTCAGCTCCAAAGCGCTGCCGTGGCTTTGACCCCCATCAGCACTGGCAGGAGGATGTGCCCCAGTGCCAAGCCCCAAGTGTTCTGACCCAAACAACCTCTTGGGTTTAAGTTTAGGTTTAGGTTGAATCTCAGGGAAAGGTTCTTCCCCCAGAGGGTGGTGGGCACTGAGCAGGCTCCCCAGGGCAGTGGGCACAGCCCCAAGGCTGCCAGAGCTCCAGCAGGGTCAGGATGATGCTCTGGGGCACAGGGGGTGACCCTTGGGAATGGTCCTGAGCAGGGCTGAGGGTTGCACTGGATGGTCCTTGTGGGTCCCTTCTAATTGAGCATATCCTGGGATTGTGTGAACCTGATAGTTTTGCATCCCAAATGCCACCCATGAGCCGTACAGTGCCAAGACCCCGTTCTGAGCTCCAGCCCTGGCCGAGCTCCTCATTTCCACAGCAGGGACAGGAAGGAGGGTTAACACCGAGGCCTTGGCAGAGGGAATTATTGCCAGGTGCTGGTCGGCAGGGGATGCTCCTGCACCAACCAGCTCCTTGCTGTCTGGGAGAGGGGGCAGCTGGGGCAGAGCCCCCCACGCCCAGCCCGCTGCCCAGCCTTGGTGTCGGCAGGAGGGCACAGCAGGATGCTCCGGGCATCCCGCTCCTACAAACTGCCTGGCCAGGCTTATAAAAGGGCTAATCCGTGTTCACAACACATGGGCTTTGTTCCTTCTCCTGAGCCATCATTAACTATTAATCGAGGGTGGGTTTCTTCAAAGATCTGCTCCATTTGTTGTTCGCTCTCGGAAAACAGGAGCCCGTTTAGGAGGTATGGGAGTGCCAGGAAGGCAGAGGTGTTTGTAAACATCTGAATGGTCATATTAAAAGGCTAAATGTGCTTAAAAGCAAAAGACCAAACATTAAGGGGAGAGGGAAGGTAAGGATTTTTTTCTATTGAGCTCACCAGAAAGCTGCAGGAGAACTTCATGATTTGTTACGAGACCAGCACTGGAAAAACTGGGGAAGCCTTAAATTCCACCTGTCTGATTAATGTCAAGGTTACGTTCGATCTACATTGGTAGCACACATGAATTTCATGTCCCCAGACCTTGCAGGAGCCGATGGAACAAGAGCCATTATTTATTGGTGATAATGGCCACCAGCCAAGGTAAAACTTGGCACGATACATTAACAGCACCCCATTGTCCTGGGAAAACGAGGCCATTAATGCAGGTCACCTGCACTACAGAGAGCACACCAGATTCAGGGGGAAGCCATCAAAAACTTCTTCTTAAACTGGAAAGAAGCAGAATTCAAACCTTGCTGCATCAATTAAGAGAAAATACTCGCAGGTCTTCTGTGGCCTGCCATTCCCAGCACCCTTTTCAGGGCAATTTCACCTTGACCACACTTGCCTTCAGTTTTTGGAAGATTCTTTCTGTGTCTTCTGCAAAACGGTGATCCTTGGTTTGGCTGGTTTGGGAATGGGAGATGTTTAGTAGATTTTAGAGTAAGATCTTCTGGTCATATGTTGTTTCTTTATGAGCTACAGAATTGAAAATATTTGCTCACAAATCTCCTTCACTGTGAATGGCATTATTTAAGGGCACCACTTCAGAATATTAATGGAGTGACTCCAAAACCAAGGGCAGGATCTTGCCCAACAGATGCAAATCAACTGCTGGAACCTCATTTCCATGAAGAAATCACAGCTCCCAACACCACCACGAGTGGAGCGTCATCCCCACCACCCCAAAGAGGGCTGCTCTGTGCACAAGCATTGTGTGGTCCTCAGGCCAAACCTGGGGGAAATTCCTATTTATGCTCTGTCAGAGTCTGTGCACCCAAAGGGTGGGATGGGCTTCCCTGCTCCAAACAGGACGTGGCTCTCACCACCCTACTGGGCTATTTATTTGTTTTTTAAGAAGGGTGAAGTGCCTGTGAATACTTTTTAACTTCAGGCACTGGAAGACTTCATTTATAACAGGATACCTTATTACTTGACTTTCCTAAACTCTCTTTTCCTTCTGTTGTTTCAATCTATCTTATATCACCACTCAAGCTTGACAATGATAAAAAATAAAGGTGTTTTCTTTTGTCATGTAGAAAATGTGATTCATTCGTTGTCTTTAACAGGCCTTCAGACCACCAGACATATGTTCAGTGTTTGGCAGCAATAAAAAAACCCCAACAACAGCAGCTAAACAAATATATATATTTGTAAGGATTATAAATCAGCACAAGTTATTCTGGCACTACTTTATATAAGACATTAGTGGGAGTATATTTGAAATATTGTGTGCAATTCTGGTCACTATATTACAGGCAGGACATTGTGGAGATTGAAAAGGTGCAGTGGAGGGCAACCAAAATGATTCAGGATTTGGGAGATATGAATGATGAAGACAAATTAGCAGGATTCGGGCTGTGTTACTTAAGGACTTGGTTCTGAGGGGCTCCACGGGGGTTCCTGCCTGGGCACCTCTCCAAGGATGGTCCACCAGGCCTGGAAGCAGAGAGGGAACCCCCCAGGACAGCGGGAGAGCCGGAGCTTCTCGCACGGCTACAGCTCGACGAGAAATAAGTGGACTCGCAGCTACAAGTTGCGGGAGCAGTAAATAATTCAGGAGCATGAAAAAACTGACAGGGAGGAAATTATCCATCCATTCATGTACTGAATTTAAGATTAGAGGAGCTAAAAAATGCCACACATAAAGTAGTGCTAAAAGCAAAATATTGCCTTTCAGGAAGGAAAGCGTATTTTTTGTAACTTTTTCCCTAAGATGGGGAAAATGAAAGGCTCCTTTTTGCACCTGCAGAAAAAAAATGACTTCTGCTGCAGGAAAAGGAAAAAAAAAGAAAAAACACACAAAAAACTAAGCTGTATACAAGAGTGGAGGGGGATGTGAAGGTGAAAGGGTAAATTCTGTTCATTGCAAGACATGCTGCTGACCTGGCGGCCGTCGGCACAACCGCGCCACAGGGACACCGTGCCAGGGCTGCACGGGTGACCCGGCAAAGAAAACTTCTCCTGGAGAGAAAAACACTCAGAAGCAATCCCTTGTTCTCAGCTAACTGAAGGAAGGGCAGTAAATCCCAGAATCAGACACACTCCATATATCTTTTCCCCTCCTTTTGTTCTGGAGCTCAGATAGATGTCCAAGCGGCAAGAACTCAGTTCAACAACATAGAGGAGGGAAAACGTTAACACAGAAATATCTCTAGCTTCAGTTATTTACAAGAGAAAAATTTTCCACATTTAATTCTAAGTAAGTTCAACCCACCTGCCCAGGCATAAGGGCCTGAGAACGTAACAGTTTAAGGGAAAGTGCAGGGGGATGGAATTTTTCTGAAATACTTTTATTCCATTTTTATTTAAAAAAATAAGGAGTGAAAAATATGCATGAGCATAGAATCATAAAATCCCAGATGGTTTTGTTTGAAGGGGACTTAAAGATCATCTCATTCCATGGCTCCTGCCATGGGCAGGGACACCTTCCATGGTGTCTTCAGCCAGGCTGCTCCAAGCCCCGTCCAACCTGGCCTTGGACATTCCCAGGGATCCAGGGGCAGCCACAGCTTCTCTGCCTGACCTTTGCCAGGGCCTGCCCACCCTCACAAGGAAGAATTTCTCTCCAGTATCCCATCTCTCCCTGCCCTCTGGCAGTGAGAAGCCATTCCCTGTGTCCTGTCCCTCCATGCCTTGTCCCCAGTCCCTCTCCAGCTCTCCTGGAGCCCCTTTAGGCACTGCAAGGGGCAGTGAACACCTTCCTTGATGCCAGGGTGGGTGATGTCCCTCATGAGGATCAAGGCGTGGGAATGTGAGGCTGCTCCTCTCTGCAGAGTGTCTCATCCCATGATCCTGCCTGGACAGCCTGTAGCAGACCCCACTGTAACATCACCTGTCCCTGCCCTCCCTTTAGCTCTGCCCTGAGCTCTCAGGCTGGAAAAGCACCCCAGGCAGAGCACATTTTTGGGCTGTTTCGGATGCCTGCCAGAGTACAAAGTGGTTCAATCTGCCCTACTCGGGGCAATCTCAGCATCCTACCTGTGGAGTCCAGTTTCACTGAGGCTCAATCAGTCCTATGACTGATGTTCAGCAGAGGCTTAAGACATTTAAATATAATATCTGGCTTCTAAGGGGATAAATATTCCACGTCTCACTCCTGTGCACTTTTCAAAATGCAGAGAGGAGAGTTCTGTGTGCTGGGAAATGGGAGCAGGAGCCTGAGAAAAAGAAAATGACTTGAAGGAGACGGGAGTGTGACCTCGGCGTTGGCCAGTTCAGGTAATTTTCACCCTCCAGCAGGACTGTGCCATGTCAGAGGCCAAATTACAACCCATCTGGTCAGTGAGACTTGAAGCTCAGGAGATTTTGTGAAGAACAGAAAGCTACAAGAGCTCTATATATCTGTCATGGGCTAAATTATGTTATGGATGAGAATGGACTTCAGTTTGGGACACTTCAGAGATCTTGAAGTGAAATTTTCCTACCTGTGCAACACCTGCTCAGCTGCAGTCCTTTGGAGAAAACTAGAGCTACAATTTTGAAGGCAAACAAATCCCATTTTTAAATACCACTTTATTTCCTACTATTTTTTCATGTAAGACAAGTTAAATCCATCATCCCAGCCACAGTCACTGAAGAACTTTGAGTGTAAGACATCATTTATTTTCTTTAAGGGGGATTTTTCAGGAAGATGTATAAGGAACATGCATACCAACATTAACAGGAGCCAATACCTTAAAGCATAGCTAGAAAGCAGGCCCAGAAATTCCTGAAGTATTTAATAGACCCCAGGGATAGATGATCCTACTGGGATAAAAATGTTTCCTTCTCAAAACCTGAACCATTCTCAGCAAGAAGCTCCATGGGATTTTTTTTGTTGTACACTTCCAATTTTCATCAGGAAGCTCCTTTGACTTTGCTTTCCCTCTTCCAGGACACAATTACATAGGCAGAATTACTATGTATGCCATGGGTGAGACCCTTGAATAGTTTAAACAAACCCAGCACAATGTAAAAGCAAATCAGTAATCTCATGTGATATTTAAAAGCTAAACTGTATTTAGGTAATGCTATTTAACTCATGTAATATGACAAATATATTTGAAGAGTATATTTATACTGTAACTCCATTGATTTCCACAACAGGGATGAATTAGACTTGCCTCTCTTAAGCAAATAAAATAAACATTGTAGTCAATCTTTAACTTTCAAGCTAAGCATGTTCCAGCTCCAACATTCCTGTTGCCAGCACGGCCAAATAGATTTATTCTCTGATGTCATTTTTCTCGTGTCATTTTGGAATTTGATTGCAGCATATTTAAAATGTAGGTTGCAATCATAACAAAGTGCAGCATTTAAAATGCATTCAACACACACATTGTCCTTGTGGAGAACAGTTATTTGTCTCTGTCCTCTGAGGAAGAACATGGGATGATGAGCAAAACCTGGCGTAATAAAGAAGAATGATGTGTAAAACCCCACTGAAAGAATGGCTCTTTATTTCTTAAATTAAATATGTTTGGGTGTGTTAAATATCTTATCGGATACAGTTGGAACAAAACTGTTAGACAAATAAAGTCGTGCTTGCTATTCCATCCAACAAACTGAACAAATACAGGGAAACCTTCCCATATGAATAATTGATAAAGGATTAAAACTGTTAAAAGCATATATTTTCCATGCACCAAGGGTACTTGTCTAATAGGTTTCCACTGTGATAAGCAAAGTACATCTCCTGCTTCATAATTTCAAGATAGTTTTCAATATTAAGCAAAGATTTTTTAAGTTTTTTACTATTAGTGTTTTTAATTTTTGCTGGGTTTTTTTTTCAGCCACCATGACAGCATCCACCATTCTGCTAGGAGGAAAAACAGAGGGGGGAATAAGCCATGGCTTTAGGGAAGGGTGGCAAAGTTGGAAAGGGAAACCACCCAGTGAGGGACAGACACTGAGGGAGCACTGGGACACTGCAGATCAGCCACCACAGCTCTTGATAAAGTAAAAAAGTTGCACATTTTCTCCTAAAACATTCATAAGATGCTACCAGCTGGTCCAAATTAATAAAAAGAAAATAAGTTTGTGAAGAAAACACATAGAATCACAGAATTGTTTAGGTTGGAAAAGCCCTCAGAGACCACCAAGTCCAACAGTGCCCCAGCACTGCCAAGGCCACCACTGACCATGTCCCCAAGTGCCACATCCACAGGGCTTTTAAACCCCTCCAGGGATGGGGATCCACCCCTGCCCTGGGCAGCTGTGCCAGGGCTGGACAGCCCTTTCCATGGAGGAATTTTCCCTAATATCCAACCTAATCCTCCCCTGATATTGAGGTCATGAGACAGCAGAACACACCTTATTGTAGCTTCACTTCCTTACTGGAATTGTACACAGGAAATACTCCCCCGGCCCCACACTCCACTGGATTTTATTCCACTATATCCAAAATTACTATCTTTGTAGTAAAGCTTGTTTTTATTCTTTCGATACCAAAACAGAAGTGGTTGTGTTGGTCTCATAAGGCAAAAATAGATATTTTCCCATAACCATGTTGAGATACTGATATAAAACAGCACTTCTGTCCCCAGCAGAAAATCCTGGAGTATCTGCTATTATTGGCAAGATACTGCTCTGAATTTTGGTTTCATAGTTAACAATAAAGGTCACAATGGTGATGTTGCCTTATTTCGTGGATCCCAACAGTGAGCGTGAATTTGGGTGATCTGACAATGGGAGGACAAGCAGAGGACAGTGATTTCACTGAGCACCCCTTCAGCTGTCCCAGGGCTAAAACAGCTCTTGGGGTCACCCCCCCTGCAGGCCATGCCTAAGACACTGCTTTCTCCACAACCACTGCACTCTTCAGATAAGCACCCAGGCAGAGGCAGCACAGTTAATGACACCAGATTTGTTTCAAGAGCCCAGAGAAAGCAAATTTTTCCCCCAGACTGCCATTAGCTCTGTAAAACAAGAATTCAGCTGAACTGGAAATGTGCAGAGCATTTTGGAAGGCAAGTTAACAGCAGTGTGTGGTGATCCTTCATCCAGCTTACACTGTCCAGGAAAACTGCCTTGGTTTCAAACTCACAGAGAAAACCACTTGTGAGCCAATATTTTCTCTCTACAAATGGGGTCATGAAGATTTTTGTGGAGTTTTGAGTAGTGAACCCTTGAAGGGAGGTGTAACCTGCAGCTGGGAGGAGCTGGGCTCTCAGGCACTGGAGGAAGAGAGACATGCCCTTGGTCTGTAGATTCCAAATTGGGAAGCAGCAGCAAGTGCAGCGCAAAGGGTTGTAACTGCAGTGGCAAACTACATATGGGGAAGCCTGTGGAAAGCCCAGCATCAAAACACAGAGCTGAGGATCCAGGAAATTAAGGTTGGACTCGATGATCCTGGAGGTCTTTTCCAACCTTAATGATTCTATAATGATTCTAACTCTGCAAAGCATTAGAAGTCAGCTGGCTCTGCTTTGGCAAGTCCTTCCAAGTCCCTCCTTCTTACCCATACCAAGGGAAGTTCCACTGCCTCAACCAGGATGGACACAGGTTTCAACTCCTCATCTGCTGGAAGCACCCCAAGATTTTGGAAATCAATAAAGTGTGCAATATCCCTTTAAGAATCCTAACTTGCCTTCCAGGAAAAAAAAATAAATAAAAAATAAATAAATAAAAGAAGGAACACAGGAGCCTTCAACTCTGGCTCTGTTTGTTGTGCACAACTCATCCCACACTCCTAAAAGAGAGCTAATTTTTTTAGCATCCTTTGCTTTCAAAGCAACCAACTAAATGCAGAAAAGTGGGGCCTCCCCAAGGGACTGCCTCCTCCCTGTGATGCACATCGCCTGCAGCAAACATGCAAGTAGGACAGAAACAGAACTTGAAAATACTCAGCCCTACAGACGAGCCCACGAAAGACAAAGAGAGGTGCTTCTTCCTCCTGCCAAACCCGGCTCCTCGACACCTCCCACGGCAGGGGGGGCTCCCCAGCACCCCTGCCTTAGTGGCAACAGCAAATAATTTGTAAATAGGGCTCCAAAGAGATGTGCAAGGGCATTAATATGGATGCATCAAACGGGAATGACCTTAAGCATTGTGTATTTCAAATGCCACGGAGAAGTGAGACGCCACACGTGTCACAGCGTGGGGGGCTTGGGGGGCTTTCTGTGCTGCCCACACTAGTTTCTCCTGGCAGGGTTGGCCTGTCTGCAACAACACAGCTCATTTCCTCCCCAGCCTTGAATTACATAACCACTTGCTACAAGGAACACTTTTGAAAAGATGGGGGAAAGAGAAAAAAGGAGTGGAAAAAAAAAAAAGAAAAAGCCCTGGTACAAAATATATGCAGAATTTGTTTTCCAATGAAGGGCTAATAGGGCTACCTCTTAAGTCTGGATATGTAAAAAATTGCCCTTTTCACAGCTGATAAAATACAAATTAATCCTTAGAGGATTTAATATGTGCCTATTTATTACTTTCAAGTATGAAAGTAGTGCTGCAATTAATATAGCCTGCACTCCTGTATGCGCTGCTCCGTGGCATTGTCTTTGAAACAAGAAATATATGCAAAGCTTTTATATACAGATATGTAGAGAAACACACACACACACACACACAAAATTAATACATTTCTCCTTAAAATCTGCAAGAGCAGGTGTGATGGTGTGCCTTTTCAAAGGCTGAGCACCCAGAGTGTCTCTGTTGTTCCGTCACTGCTGCCGGAGTCAACGTGAACTCCAAAGCTTTAAATTAAGGTGTCTTACGGGGATGAGAGAAATTTATTTGTTTGCAACTGGAACTTGGCTTTATTCTAAGAAGTGTAAACATTTTAAAAATTAAAGAAACATTTTTCTCTCTCTTCACAGATTAATGTTTATTTAACCTCCAATCTCTTTTCTTATTTATTTTTTTAAGCACTGTTGCATTTATTCCCTTGTCTTTCCAAAATTAACTCCTGCAATGCCAGCTCCATATTCCCAGTCAAAGCACTTGTGCCTGTCTTCAGACAGCAGAGTTGTCATTCGAGAAATTTCTGACTCAATTTGCAGAAAAAAAATATTCTTTACTTGCCTACTCCTATGCACATATATTTATTTTTTTCCATCTGTTTAGCATATATTGGCCAGGTGACAAGTTTCTAGCACTTTGCACACCTTAAACATCTGCTGACTTTGAAGTTGAAGTGAAAGGGATCCATATTCTAATATTTTTGAAAGCAGCATTCAAAAATTGCTATTGCTCTTGTAGATACATAAGATGAAGGGGGTGTGGGGTGTGTGTCTCTCTCATATATATAAATATATATGTGTGTACATATATAGATTTAAATAATAATAATAACCTGCAGGTCATTCATTTATCTGCCGTGGCTTCAAAAATTTTGTGATGGAAACGGAGAAATGAAAATGATTCCATTTTTATCCTCCAGTAATGAATCCCCCAAATTACCATAAGCCTTGTTCTTGAAGTTCAGGGTAATGAGTCCCATTTTATTCATATTTTTGGAAGGGTCGAATATGTGTTTGATAGTCTCCCTTTGTTTATTCATCTCCAAAGTCTATATAATTTCCTGTGTGGTCGGATGTTTATTTACAGTCTCTCCAGCAGTATTTATTTAGGGTAAAAGACCACCTTGGCAGGAGTGGAGGAGAGCAGCTCTCCTGCATTACGCTGCCTCTTCCGTCCCATCTCAGCCCATGGAGCTCTTTTGACAGACAGCATGAAAAAAAATCTGCATAAGGAAAAGTAACTGACAGCTGGGGTCAGACTCTCTCTGTTTAATGACACTGCCAGTTACACATTTTGAATTGTTTAAATATGAGTCTACAGCTTCAACGATCATCATCTCACTGGTTCCACTTTTCATACCCAACAGCCAGGAAAGTGACACATAATTACACACTTACTGATGGTATCGCCGGGGCCGATAATTAAAACTGCCACGGGAGGATTGCTATTGCTAGTCTACAGCTGGGATGTTGTCAAGAGGTAGAAACTCCAGCAGCTTTTAACGCTCTCTTCTTACAGGTGGACCACGGTGAAGGAATGGAAAGGCCTCAGCACATCATTCACAATGTCTCGCACAAATGAAGAAAATCTATTAACAGTCCAATAAGTGAAACACAAACACGCTGACCCGAGGGTTAAACTGTCGGGGTGGAGGCTCCGCTCGACCACGCTCAGCATTGTTCTTTTCTTTTCTTTTTTTTTCCCTTTTCGGATGTGTTTACAGGGAAAAAAAAATAAAAGGCATGGCAGGAATATTTTGCCACCTTTGGTAGCACAAAGGGATGTTGGGTGGGTGGCACCAGTGCAGGAACGAGCCGTGTTTGCTTCCGATGAGCTCATGGCTGCCCATGACTAACCCGGACTCAGGGACAAGGAACCAACAAGCTGCCAGAGATAACCAGTTGAGGAAACACGGAAAGGTCTCATTTTGCACGGCAGGTTTTGTCCAATAACTCGTGCTTGGGGGGTTGCACCAGCAACTCGTGTCCTCCCTTGGTTAAAACAGAGCAGAGGAATTCTGAGCTGGCGACACAGAGCTGGAGGAACCAGCACAGCCAAGGTAACGGAGCCCCCAAATCTGTGCTTGCCATTGGTTTGGTGTTTGAGCATTGATTAACTACCCCCAGTCTTTTGGAACAGTAAAATCTGAGCCAACAATGAAGGAATTAATATCTGCATAGTGTCTGGTAGTTGTGTTGTTTCAGATTTTCCCAGTGCACTCATGAAGCTCCATGGAAGCAACACTGGAGAGCAAAGCCAGGTGACTGGGTGACCTTGGAGTCTGGGGATGACTGCCAGCACCAAACCCACGGGCAGGCTGCTCCTGTCAGTCCCCCCTCATGGACAGTCGGGATTCACTGCCACCTCGGCTCAGAGCCATCCTGGCTTGAGACAAGGTGTGTCCTGGCACAAGAGCAGCTCCACGTCTGCAGGTTTGATCCCCAGCCACCAAACTCAACCATCTCCTGGGCTTCAGCTGGGCTGTGGCCAAGGCAGCCTCATCTCCAGGCTTCCCACTCAGCCCCTCCCTGCCTTCAGAGGAGATGTGTGCTATAATCTGCCATCCACAGGCAGCTCCGTCGTGCTCCCACAGCCCCAAGAACTCTCCCGGCACGCTGAACGTGCTCTTTGCTCCTGCCCATGGGCAGTGTCCCCTTTCTGACTGCATGAAATGTCCCCAGCACATGGTGGAAGCAATAACAAGGACACAAATCCCCAGGCAGCCTTAGAATGCCTCTCACAGTTGGCCCTGGTGAATTTATAGATGCAGAGAAAGTCTGGGCGAGTGAGGCAGCGAGTCAAAAGCATGAACACTCAAGAATCAGAGCCAGGCAGGGAAGAATCACAGAATCATTTAGGTTGGAAAAGGCCTTCAAGATCATCAAATCCACACTGTGCCCAATGCCCACCTTGTCCCCCAGCCCAGAGCTCTGAGTGCCACGGCCAGTCCTGCCTTGGGCACCTCCAGCCCTGGGCACTCCAACCCTCCCTGGGCAGCCCCTGCCAAGGCCTGACCACCCTCGCCAGGAAGAAATCCCTCCTGATGTCCAACTTGACCCTCTCCTGGAGCAGCTTAAGGCCATTTCCTCTTGTCCTGTTGCTCATTCCCTGGGAGCAGAGCCCGACACCCCCTGGGTCCCCCCTCCTGTCAGGGACTTGCAGAGAGACAGAAGGTCCCCCTTCCCCAGAGTCCAAAATGCAGAACTTTCAAAGAATAAATTAGAGTGAGAATCACAACCACCCACCCAACACCAAAGCACCCAACCAATCAACCAACCAACCAGCCATTGCTGTTGCCTTTACACACATTAGGCCACTCAGTATTTATTAAATCGGATCTCTCTGTGTCTCAAGTGGGCTTTAAAATTTCAATTTCAATTCCTTCTTCTTTCCATCTCTGCAACCATTTCTGGACAGAAATGTCACATAGTCATACTCCAACATGCTGCATAACAAAAAGGGGCAAACCCCAAACAAATAACTTCTGCTTCTGGATTGCTGCTGCAAAATTACCCTTTTTTTTTTTTCCCTTTTTTATTTCTGACACTCCTAAAGGTCTTCTCCTCCTTCCAATGTGCATCTAACTGATATACCTTGACTCCTATGCTCAAGCATTTTCAAGACTGTTCCATTGCCTGTACCTATAAAATCTGGTTGTCTTTTGCCGTTGAATTATCTAATTCTTAAGTAAAGTACTCAAGCTTTGTAGAACTTTGGAAATTCAGGTCTTAAAAAACTATTTAATTTCCCTGAGCTGATTTATTTTTTAAGTATCAGCTTTGTATATTTAATTTTGGGAACTTATAAAATATTTCTGCTGAAACCTTTGCTGGGAATTTCAAGGTTTCAGCCCACTTTGGGTATTTTGGAAAATTAGATTAGTAAAGAACCTTGAACAATTTAAGTGCTATAAAACATATTTAATTAGAAATTATGACAAAACTAAGCACACGGTTCTGTGTGATTTGAATATTTGCCAGTGAACTAGTCACAAAAGTCCAGCTGGTATTAAGTAACATGAATGTTGAGTGGTGCAAAGTACTGAAATCAACAGTAATATTTTTTCTATATGTTTTCCCTCAGTTTCTGAGTTTCAATTTCTTTCTTAGCAACCAGTAACCTACTATTATCAAGTCCTAAAATCATTTGAAGGAATAAATATTACCTTTTTTCATCGAAGGCTCACATCTAAGATAAAGTAAACAAAAATATAATTATAAATAATATCTATTAAAGATTTTGCAATTACATGAACAACCAGACAAGCAATGGTCAGATCATGTGCATTGCAATATACTCATATTTTTACTTACAACACTCCTTTTTATTTTAACAAAATTAGCATGTGAAACTCTATCCCATTGAGCTGAAATGAGGATTTATGATCGACTTAAGCAGAGGCATCATTTCACTCTCCATCACCTTTGTTAACACAAGAAAGTTGCACTTTCCTGATACAGAAGTCCTTGGGATTTTTTTTTTGGTTGGTTGGTTGGTTTCAGTTTATTGCTTTTTTGTTTGGTTGGGTTTCGTTTGGGTTTTTTTGTTTGTTTGTTTTAAACTCTCTCAAATGATTAGAATCAGTCTTTGATAACTAACCTGTGCTGGCAGTGGATAAATGTTATTCTGCAGAACGAAGGAGGCAGATTTCCCACTCTACAAGGACAGGGAGGCACCTGGATTCTTTCACACATGTAGGGAACAGGTAACCTGTGCAGTGTTGGAATGTGGATCCTGGACACATTCAGGAATCACTAAAACTCATATAGACCCACCTGGTCCATATAAAATCATCAAAATATGATTTCATAGAATTTCAGACTGGTGTGGGCTGGAATGGTCCTCAAAGCCCACCCAGTGCCACCCCCTGCCATGGGCAGGGACACCTCCCACCAGCCCAGGGTGCTCCAAGCCCTGTCCAACCTGGCCTTGGACACTTCCAGGGATCCAGGGGCAGCCACAGCTCCTCTGCCCAACCTGTGTCAGGGCCTGTCCACCCTCCCAGGGATGAATTCCTTCCCAATATCCCATCCAAACCTGCCCTCTGTTGATTTAAAGCCATTCCTCTTGACCTGTCCCTCCAGGGCCAAAATCACCCCGAAATTTTAAAGGAGCAGGATTTGATCTCCAGGAATGCCGGGCTGCTTGCACTGCATATGGAAAAATGTCATCAGCTGAGATCTTTCCATGCCAGAGGAGTCAGAGAATAGAGATGGTTGCTCTGGATGGCACCATTAGCACATCTGGAAGAGGTAAAATTGAGCACCATCACCCCCGTTCTTCATCATTTCCTCTTCACAGACTGTATCTAAAAAATGACACCGAGAAAACAGCTGAGATTGAGTTTTCCAGTCTGAAATACACGTAATTCACACTAGAATGGAGAATGACAGTGGTGACTCACTCCGTGTAAGATACCCCTGTAGGTGCCAGCAGATCTGGAGAGCTGGCACTGAGCAGGCACGGCCAGGGACAGGGACAGCCACTCCTCAAGTTGTGGAGCAGCATCCAGGAAGGCAGGGAAGAGCCTAAATCACTGCAGCAGCAACAGGGAGAGGGGGAGGGAGCTGAGGGAAGAGGGAGGAAGAGAAATCAGCTGCAGGCAGAGTCCATGATAATTAATGATAAACTATTCAACAAGATTGAAAAATACCATCAAGATTTTTAATTGCAAATGTTAAGAGGGTGTAAGCAAAACTATTCCAAACTGGTATTTTACAATACCCTTGACCAGTGAAGACTAAAGACTAATGGAAATACAATTGTAGGAAACAAATTAGAGCAGACACAGAGGGAAAAAATAATCTTGGAAGAAAGAGAAAGACATAAAAAGGAAACTCTGTGCCAGAGAGAACATCGTGCTCCAGTCACAGATGGGAAACAAATCATGGATCAGAATAATCTCTGAACCCACAGAAGGTCAGTAGAAGAACTGAGGACAGGCAGCCATTCGTGCTCTGGTTTTGGGGGGGATGTCAAAGCAGAGCAAAGTCATTCAAGAACTGCCTCTGGCAGCTGCCCTGAGCTCTCCAGCAGCAGAACACACCGTGCTGCACATCAGCATCCACAGAGCTCCTGGGGCACAACCCCCAGCACCAAACCTGGTCCCAAAGGTCACAAAATTGGCACTCTTCTATATGGAGAGGCCAGGCCTTCACCAGGTGCAAACCAACCTGGTGCTGTTGGATGGTGCTCCCTTGGAGCAGTGCCAATTTATTTATCTGATAATATTTGTTTAAAGATAATGCAGAATTCACTCTGGAGTCCTGAAGAGGAGACTGAGGGGAAACCTCATTGCAGGGACAACTTCCTGGGGAGGGGCAGGCACTGATCTCTGCTCTGTGGGGACCAGGGACAGCACCCAGGGAA
>JAWWEW010000166.1:34241336-34253836 GCA_035583185.1 Anabacerthia variegaticeps
AGGAGGGTTTGGATGATGCTCTGGGGCACAGGGGGTGACTCCTGGGGATGGTCCTGAGCAGGGCTGAGGGTTGGACTCGACGGTCCTTGTGGATTCCTTCCAACTCAGCATGTTCTGTAACTCTGTGAAGGACAACCATTTCCTGCTCCCTGCACGAGCGTGGGACCGAGCTGGGGCTGCCTGGGGGTAGATCCACAGCCAAGAGGAGCTGCATGTCACCCTGACGTGGGTCTTGGTGCTTCCCACTGCTGCTAAAAACCACCAGAGCAAACCACAGCTGTCAGGGCAGCACAGAAAATGTGTCCTGGCAGAATTCACAGCTGGGTTTGGCAGACACCCATCCAAGACCAGTCCCAGGAACACAATCCAACATGTGCCTGTAAATGTATTGATCAGGGTGCAAGTCCAAGGCTGTTTGGTGGGTATCTCAAGGATTAGGGAGCACCTGTCCATTTATGAAGGTTTGGTTCTGAACCCATGCAAGTGAAAGCCAGCTGCTTAAAACTCAGCACAGTTTCTGCTTCCTTAATATAACAATTATTCTCTGGCTTGTCCACGGAGCTCAGTGGATGAGCAATAATAAACACACGCTCACCCTGCAGTCCATAAATATCGGCTTCTTTCCAATCCCTGGCTTAGGGGTGCACCTCAAAAAGAGCAGGTAATTTTGCTTTGCTGTCATCTGTATCATATCCACCATGTGCCAAACGTTGCAGAAGCACGAGAGGATATTTTATTAGCTGATAAGCTGGACTGCTATTCACTGAGGAAGAAGATTATCAAACAAATTACACTGAGAACCAATAATAGGGGAAAGGTTAATGATTTCTGTAAGCCACCGAATTCACCCGCCCCTGTAGTTTACTAAGAAAATTAGGGTTTCTCCATGCTGAGCTTGTGGGAACACTTTACCCATATTTCAACCCTTCTTTCCTCAGAGATCCTTGACATCACTGCTTTCTTGCTGGAGAATTTACATTAAGGACAATTATAAAACAAAAAATATACCACCATTCAGGAAAATATACAACTTCTTATCACAGGGATGTGGATGTTCTTCTTGCCAGTCTACAGACATGGAGATTAAATTTCAGAGAGAGATTTATTTTGTGCTATTGTCCTGTTATTCACCAGAGGATTGTGCAATGCAAGTAATCTGATCAGAATAATGCATAGGGACATATTTCAGAAAACCAATAATTGTGGTAACGTTGAGCTCTGCTAGGTGCCAAAATAAAGTCCAAAATCACTCTCCCTCTTTTCCACAATTCCTTAATCACGGCATCATAATGTGCTGCTCTGTTGTCCATTAAAGCCACAAGCTTGAAGTAATCAATGCTGGACATTTGGAGATTTATTGTAATTTTAGATCTACAGCACTTTTGCCGGTTGAAAAGCAAAATTATAGTTTATAGGTGTGCCATATCTTACATTTTACAGCTTTTACTTCTTTAAGCCGGCTTGGTGCAGGCTTTTCTTCTTGTCTTGAGGTTTTTTTTCCTTTCCACCTGAGTGCTGCAGGCTTTTTTATGATGTTAGGAAGCAGTTAAGGCAAACAACAGAAAAAATTACTAAAACTGACTGTATTTAAATTCTGTTTACTTCCTTAACCTTTTGACTTACCTATACAAAAAGTAATCTTTCATAAACAAGTCCCAAACAAAATCATTGCCTATTTTACTTTCCTTAAACCCTTGTGGAATAAGCAGAAATTGTAACAAGATCCTTTCGACCGTTTTTTATTCCGCTCATATTTGCAATGATTTTATAACTGATGCTTGCTTTGCCTCTCCACATTATCACAATCAGGGCATCCTGGGATTAAAAACCATTTAGGGCCCAACTCTTAAAGAAACTCCCCACACAGCAGTATAATGAACACTGTTCCTTTTTATTGTTGCTGGGTTTATTGATATGCCAAAGACACTGCAAAGCTCAGTTCTCACTCTAAAAACAAAGGAGTGACCCACTTCCCAGCATGGCTCTGGCACAGACACAGCACAAAGGGTTTGGGGAAGGTAACCCTGAGACCCCACGTGGCCAACATGCCATTAAAGTGGGGCTGGGTCAAATGTTTCACTTGTCTCAAGACAAATGTTCTTGAGTTTTCTTTCACTTTTAAGACTGTGCTAGCAGAAATTATCAGAAAGTCATGGAAGTGTTGGGTTGAAATGGATCTTCAGAGGTTATCAAGTCCAACCCCTCTGTGATGAGCAGGGACATCTTCCAACAGAACAGGTTGCTCAGGTTGCTTGAATTAACTCATCATTCCCTAATCAATTGTTTGAGGGGCAAAGCAATTAACCAACATCCTTAGGAATCCATCTGCATCCTGAATCCAGGATGGCTGGTGCCATCCCCCTGCTTCTGCTCCAGCCCAGATGTTGCCAGATGTGGTGCCTCAACTCACCACTGAGAAACCATCCAACTTCAGGGAATCACTTCTCTATACCCTAAACTTTAAGTGATTCTAAAACACTGACAAAGGTTTTCTGAACAATGGTGGATTCACCAGGTGCTTGCATAGGACAGATTTTATCACGTGCTTAGATATTTCTATGACCTGGAGTCCAAAATACTGCTCACACAAGCAGATGCTCTGAAACTTGTGGTTATGGACACACCAAGGCCAGCTCATCATGAGGCAAGGCAAGGAGTAATCCAGTATTTTAGCTAATATTGTGTAAACATGCAGGTCCTCACTTCCAGCAGCACCTTTCAGCCAAGTGCAGCTCAAATCCATATGAATGAGGAGTCCTTACCCACTACTGAAATATTAGAATTCATGTGAAATACAGCTCTGCTGGCACAGAAAATAAATATGTGAGTCCCTGTTAGGAAACAGAGTGCAGAAAATATGTTTGATTAATGTATTTAAGGCATGTGAATTATAGCTTAGCCCCACTGAAATGTGACCAGACGCTTTGAAACTGCTGCTGATCCTGTTTGAGAGCACAAACATTTTACATATCCTGGGAAAGGCAGACACTCCAAAAGCAAAGTCACTGTGGAAACGTGTTACCCACTGACCAACAAATGCCATTCCCTGCAGCAACCCCTGTTTCTGTGGAAGATCCCCCTTTTATAACCCACCTGACAAAAGGGTCGTTGAGTTTTCATGGAGGGAAGAGGTCTCAGCTCAAGAGACAGATCTCCCAAGCCAACAGGAACAAGACTAAAACCTCTGTAATTGGAGAACCTACAAAGGAAAATTCCTGAGTAATTGCCTGTGCAAGCACAGAAATGGGAATGCTGAGTGTTACAAAACAAGAGTGTCACAGAATTACAGAGTCATTAAGGTTGGAGAAGACCTTCAAGGCCATCGAGTCCAACCTGATCACCCACCGTGTCACTGAGTGCCACATCCAGTCATTCCTTGGACACTTCTAGGCATGGGAACTCCACCACCTCCCTGGGCAGCCCCTTCCAAAGCCTGACCACCCATTCTGTGAACAAATTCGTCCTGATGTCCAACCTTAAGCTCCCCTGATACAGCCTGAGGCCATTTCTTGTCCTGTCGCTGGTTACCTGTGAGAAGAGGTACAACCTCCTGTCAGGTAGAGCAGCTCCAGCTAACAACTAATACACACAAAACAGATGTAAAAGCCTCCAAACCCAAAGCCACGAGGTCTTTTGTATTCCCAGAGCGACCCACAGGCTCTGATCTCCCAGTGTTGCAGGGAAGGGGAATGTGGCCATTGATTTCAATGAGTGCAGGATCAAGACCGTAATGCTTATAGCAGCCATCCACAGCAGTGTAAACCTATTTGTAACAGAACCTAAGGGCACATTTCATGTATGGTCGGGAGGAAAACCCACTCACAATGGAGGGCAGCAGTGTTCATGGAGAATTTATACTACAAAAGAAAAAGGAAAAACTTTCCTCTATGCCTCTATGTGAATTCATCAATTTAACTTACACTTAAATGGAAAATCGCTATACAGAGACCATAAAAACGTATTATGTTACCAATTGAATGGTTTACACTGCTGGCAAGCTCAGGGAAAACATACCTTTTCACTATCACCAGCCTGAGTGAACCACATTATGAGGGATCCCATATATATCTTTAACTTTTGTACATGGCAATTCTCTTCGCATGTGCTCTCCTTACCTTAAATCAAGTGAGTGATGCGAAGAGGGATGAGCAGGGGGAGAGGAAAAAAAGGAGATGTAAAGAAAAAGAAAAGCGGAGAAGGAAAATAAAGAGAAAATAAAGTTAGGGATGAGGAAGAGACAGAAATGGAAAACAGAGCAAGAAAAGGGCAAGGTGTTTCTCAGGAGTCCAGGATAACAAATGCATCTCAATAAAGGCGAGCTGCTCTAAAAGGAAAACAATTCACACATCCTGCC
Source organism: Anabacerthia variegaticeps (assembly GCA_035583185.1). Classification (NCBI taxonomy): domain Eukaryota; kingdom Metazoa; phylum Chordata; class Aves; order Passeriformes; family Furnariidae; genus Anabacerthia; species Anabacerthia variegaticeps. The sequence goes on from JAWWEW010000166.1 coordinate 34,245,691, forward strand.
TTCCTGACGTATATTCTAGTTCCACATGCCAGGAGGCAGAAGGGCAAGAAGACACTGGAAAACAGGGAAAACAAGACATGGTACTGGGCAGTACCTTGGCATAGCCAAGTATTCTCTGCAATAAATCCATTGCTTAGTGCTAAAAGATAGTATTTTATGCCCATCTCCAGTCTCTGAATGCCACAGACAACAGAGGGTGGTGCTGAGGCCTCTCCTCTGAGCCAGAGCACAGTCAAGGCTGCATGAAGGGTCACTCAAGAGTCCTCTCATTCTGCTGCTTCCCCATAGGTTTGTGTTGAGGCAAACACAGAGCTGGCACACATGGAGAGCTTGAAGGGCAAGGCATGGGAGCCAGATGTGGCACCTACGGCTGTACCACCACGCTGTGGCTCTGACAATCTCACAGCAGCTTTTCCACTCCCAGAAGTGCAGATATAAACGTATATAAATAATTTTTGGGTAGTGATGCCCTGGCACAAGGTGCCCAGAGAAGCTGTGGCTGCCCTTGGATCCCTGGAAGTGTCCAAGGCCAGGTTGGACAGGGCTTGGAGCAACCTGGGCCAGTGGAAGGTGTCCCTGCCCATGGCAGGGGGTGGAATGAGGTGGGTTTTAAGGTCCCTTCCAACCCAAAACATTCCATGATTGCATGATTTTATGTGTAAATGTACCTGTAGGAAGGAAGCGGGTCCTGAAAATTGAAGTTTCTTAAATTATTTTGCACTATTTTGCCATTTTTTTAAGTCAGTCTGCCACATCCCAAAGCACAGCAGTGGGACACACTCATGTGCAGTGTGGGAACAACCCTGCACGTGCCTCACCCTGATCCATTCCTCTGTCCCACCTTGGTCAGTGGATCCCAGCAGAAATAGGCACCCCTTTGATGTCCCACTAATTCAGATTCCTGCTAAACCTACTCAGAATGCAAGTGATGGTGACAGGACTTCAGAACAAAGGAGACTTTCTCCATTCCTGTCCTCTCCCTGACCAGTCAGTGGGTCTGACCCCTACAAAGTGCCAGATTTCAGTCCCCTCTAAGATATTTCACAGCACAGAAGTGCCAAGGGAGCAATGAAACTCTCCCCTTAGCACTGAGTTCCCCACCTGGGAGCCCATGGGGGCAGCTGAGAAGGGCAGGGGGTCGTTTGGAGGTTCTCTCCAACTCAGCATCCTTTGTGGTCCCCCTCCCTCTCCTTCCTCTCCCATTACTGTGCAAAAATCTATCAATGCAGAGGACAAACATTCCTCCAGCCTAAGAACAGGAAGAAAATTAAGTGTAGGAGATTTGGAAAGTGTCGATATTTCTGTTCTAAATCCTTTGTGGAAAGTTTGATAGTCTTTACTCATGAACAACCCAAAAATGACTTTATTTTTTATTTCTCTGCTTTCCCTCACACGGTGGCTCAGTGAATATTGAACAGCTCTATCACAGAGATTCCTGATGTTAATCAGGACCACACAGTCACATTAGACAGAAGTTTTTGTCGGAACTATCCTAAGGAATATAAATTAACAGTGGAGATTGTTCTGGACTGCTGACTGCAGTGTTGGTTACTTTGTGTTAAGAAAACAGCACTGTGCAAATCCCAGGAGCTAAGAGAATGATGACAGGAGTGATCAAAGGAGGGCTGGAAATCTATTTATTAATGAAATATAAAGAGATTGGTAGACAACAATTATACCTTAGAAGGAAGCCCATAAGAGAAGATGTGATGCAGTATAAAAAATACTGATCAGCACAGATGAGCCAGATCAAGAGCTTCAGACTCAAAGCACACAATCAATTAAATGCTCACAAATCCAAAGCAGATGAAAAGAGATTTTGTGTTGCCCAACCTGAAACTCAGACAAATGAACATTGCTGGGATCTGCAGCGCAGCAATATTCCAGAGTGGGTATTTATGTACCGTAAAGGAGCAGAATCACTAATTCCAGACTCTGGAAGGGGCATTACACTGCAATCTTTTGGCCTCGAGCCCATCGCCAACCCTGTAACAGAAGAGGATTTAAAGAGAAGCTAATTCCCCAAATCCATTGCTTTGTATGCCAGGGGTGGCCGTGCAGGACACGGAGCAGTGGGTGAGGAGAGCCAGGCGAGGAGCAGCGGGTCCCTGATGAAGTGTCTCGCAGACACATTTACTGCGCGGGCGCAGCTCCGCATTTGATGAAACCCTTGCTGCCCCACAACGACGTGCTCAAATCACATTGGAAAAAGAAGCATTAATTGTGTTGGGAGCCCGTGCTGCTAATTGTGCCCCCTGCTCTCCCTGCCCAAGGAACCACGCCGGGGTAAGGCGGTGTGGTGGCACCAGGACCCGACACTCGTCGGGTCCCGCTCGGCTCCGGCCGCCTGGAGAAGAGCCACATAAAAACGCTGTTAAAATAAACTTGGGTAGACAGAGACCCGGTGTAAACCAAGTGTAAACTCTGAGTGGATTTTTACTACAGACCCATAAACCTCGGAAAATAAAAGTTTGTAGAGGAAACCAAGAGAGACATTTATCACGGGGACAGTGGGTGCTCCCAGGGTTTGCAGGTACTGACTCTGCCCTGCAAATCTCGCCTTCTTTGCCAAGGCTGGGCCTGCAAATGACATTCCTGAGCCTTCCTTACTGCCTCCTCTATCACAAAATTATTTCAGTGCTGGCACCCTTCCAGTCCCAGGCCGCAGCCAGCAAGGCAATTCCTTCCTTCCACTTCTTTTCTTCACGTCCCTCAGGAAAACTTCACGGAAAAGACAAAGCTTTTGTTGGTTGTGGCACATCAAGATCCCAAAACTGCTTCTAATTGTAACATTTGTAATTATTTCTAGCTTTTAATTTTTGTAATGACTCTACATGGTTCTGTTGACCAGAGGGAAAATTTTAATCCCAAATGTGCCCAAGTGTCAGAATTGCCATTACATTTCAGGGGGAAAAAAAAAGGCTTTTAAGAAGTCATAAAGTTTACTTATTGAAAATTAGAAATGAATATTTATTGTCAGATTTCCATGGGAGATTGAAACCTGTTATTTAACACTGGCTGGAAGTGTAAATTATTCAAATGTTTACATATGAATGCTGCTGTACTCTAATGATTCCATTTGCTGCAGTGCATTAGTGGCGAGATAATGAAAAGCTCCATCACAGGGTTAAGCAAACATCCAGTCACAACTTTCCATGGCAGTGGAAGAGGCTCGGGTAGGGCAGCCCCACACCCATTGTGGCCTTCCAGGACCTGAAGGGAGCCTAAAAGAGAGCTGGAAAGAGATTTTACAAGGGCCTGGAGTGCCAGGACAAGGGGAATGGCTTCCCATTGCCAGAGGGCAGAGTTAGATGGGATACTGGGAAGGAATTGTTCCCTGGGAAGGTGGGCAGGCCCTGGCACAGGTTGAGCAGAGAAGCTGTGGCTGCCCCTGGATCCCTGGGAGTGTCCAAGGCCAGGTTTGCAAATTTTCAGCACAGATTTTTATTTATGCATTAAAAAAAATTATAAATTTATATTTTATTATATTTTTTATAAAAAGAAAGTTTATTGACAGTGTATTGGCAGTGTGTCTGCCACTGTTTTCCTGGACGCCTCTCTCTCTCTGGAGTTTATTCTGTCTTTTATGAGCAAAAGCCTTGAGAGATCCTTGAGAAATCCCTACTCAGAAATCCCTTGTTCCAGCCAGCAGAGCAGGATTAAAAGGCAACATCAAACCCCGGGAAAAGTTTGAGGCCACCCCATGGCTTGTATCAATTCCCATCCCATTCCCAACCCAGGGCACAGGGAGGTACCCCCAGCACAGCCCAGAGAGGAGCAGTTGGTCTGGCTTGGGATAAGGGCAATATTTTCTGCCTTAACTGAGATTTTCCTGAACTTCAGCCACTGCATTACGTGGTTAATTCTTCCCCCTCTCCAGGGTTTTCATGGGATATCCTGTTCATGCATCCAGAGCTTTGTATACAGGTGACGGGAGCCTCTTGTATTCAAAGGAAAAACACAAAACACGCACTCGAGGAGAAAAATGTTTTTTAAATGGTTAAGACAATTTTTTCTACCTCATAAAGAACCAAAAAGAGGCAAAGGCCCAATTTTCCCACCATTACAGCCTCAATTCCAGCCCTCACCTGTGTCACTCCCGTTCTGCACAGTCCAAAGCTCTGCAGCTGCCCCTGGATTTTCTGCCAGTATAATTTTTTTAAATACACAAATATTATACTCCAGGGCATGTTTTCCTGGGCCAACAATACATGCCTCACTTTTATTGTGAGGCACAAGCCCTTCGGTTTCATGTCTTTTGACCTCCCAAGAAATGTATTAATGACCCTATAAAGCTCTCTCTGGCACGTATTCATATTAATACAATATACTCCTTTGTTTTTATATTACATAGTAAAAAGGGGGAGAGCAGGAAAAAAAGACAGTGGTTTCAATATCCTTCCACCACAAAACATAGTTCAATGGGAAAAAAAACCCCAACAGTGACCCAAAGAGGGATGGCTGACATTATTTAAGCTCCATTTTAGCCTGGCTTATTCCTTTTCCTGCTTATTTCTCGGTTGCCTTCAGTTAGGGCTCTGCTCAATCCAGTAACAAAGTCCAGCTGCTGATTTTGGGAGCCACCAGCAGCGAGCCACGAATTCCTGCTGCCCACTGAAGGAACCAGCTCCTTCTGCAGCAGCATCCTGGCTCAGCCACAGTGAGGGGGCCAGAGAGTGGTCTGAAAGAACAGCTAAGTTTGAAATAGCAACTTCCCCTCCCTCCACTCCGGTCTCACTCCCAGGTGCCTCGTTCTATAAGCCGCTCTCACCCTGGAGCTGGGGAATGGCAAGATGGTTCCAAAGGATTAGGGTGAGGGAAAGGAAAGGATTTGAGCCCACACAAGCCCAGCTCAACACATTGCATGCCTTAAAAAAAAAAAATAAACAAATTACAACAGCAGCAACAACAACAAAAATGGGGGAAACATTTTCTGTAGCCATTTTCTCTGGTTTTTTTTCTCTAAAACAATTAAAATTAATTTAGTAGAGGCTGAGTCAGATACTTGAGCTACTCCTTGAGCACACTGGGAGCAAGTTCTGCTGTAACTGGTTTGTTTGCTCCCTGCACACACATAGGCAAACAATGCTGGAGATGAACAGTCTGCTCCATATCCATGGGCATCTTCCAGTGCTCCAATTCTGCCTTTGGATGCAGTGGCTGTGTTCAAATCCCTGTCAAACCCTCAGATCTCCTATTGCCCTGCCATTACCAGCCTCTCCTTTGTACAGTAAACATGCATCATCCCTCACGGGTGGCACAACAGGCTCAGCTATGAGGAAAGCCAGTGATGATTTAGGTCTGACTGATACAGGCGAGTATGTTTTAATAACCTTCCAATTAAACCAAATACTTGATAAAAAATCAAATTACAAGCTCCAAACGAGCACAGCAATGGCCATCCCAGACTTCTGAGTAGACCAGAGAGCTCTGAAACCACAGAACAACCAGAGTAATTATTGTTTTACTACTTATAAGACAAAAAAGCCCTAATTTTGACCACGGTGTCCTCAGCTCTACTGAGAAAATCAGACAGGTCCTTCCCATACAAAGGAAAGGAGGACAAATCTGGCCTTCTCCCTATTTAACTCTGGGAATTTTTTCTTCTGCTTTGAAAGGAAAACCATCACAGTTCATAAAGTGTGGCCTTTTTTGTTCAGGCAGGACCACTTTTTTCCTTCTAACACTTCCAAAAAACCACTACGAAAGTTAATAGAAGTGAATTAGCCAACAGCTCTTTGAAAAGGAAATCTCCGAGGTGACCTCCAAATTTTGATAAAGTGGAGAAAGTGTCACCCACAAAATAATAGAAAACCCTCCACAAACCCCACTCACACAACAGGGATAGAAAGTTTTCCAGCTGTTTTAACTTCCTAGCAGCATGTTAGCTTTTGTTTATTTTGATATTTAAGGCAGAATAGATGGGAATATTCATAATTAATAATGAGTAAACCAAGAGTTTAGTCTTTTTATTAATTTTTAAATTTAGAAAATTATTAAAAAACATGAAGCTGAAGTTATTTGGCAAGAGCCTTGCAAGGCACATAAATAAATCTCTTTCAGCAAATCTCCAAGGGTTTTAGGCAAAACTTTGTGAATGCCAAGGAGGAAATCTAAAAACAATTTCTGGCTGGGTAGCTGAGCCAAAAAATGGACATCATGTCCAAAATACAATATGAAATATTATTTCTCGTGCTGAAGGATGATGTGATGCATGTTTTCAGCTCACGACTGTCCAAGGAGCTCTCCAGTGAATTGGTGTCATTAAGATTTTAACCCCTAACACCACCTTAGGGCTTTCATTACAGCTCTGTGGAGGGATCACAGACCACAAGGTACACTGGGTTGGGTTCTTTGATTTTGGTGAGCAAAATGTTTTGTCAGAACTTTTCCAGCCATTTTTAATAGAGGTCATTATGTGGGCAGGCCTAGAGGATTCACCAGTGGCCTGGTTTATGTAGACTTCTCCTCAGAGAATATCAACTCACTCCATTGGGATCCTACTGAAATCTTTAAATTCCCTTCTTTAGTATGAATGTGTCAAATTTCAGGGCAAGATGAGAAAGAAGCACAAAAACCAGCCACAGAGCATTGGAAATGGGAGTGAGTTTGGTGACAATCATGGAAGGCTTCAGAAATCAAAATCTGCACAACCTGCCCATGGCAGGAGGCTGGAATAAGATGATCTTCCAATCCAAAACAATGTGCTTGTTCCAGTAGAGAAATGCTTTGTGGGCTTTATAGCAAATGCAGCACCAAAGGTTGTTAGAAAATCCATGAGAGAAAATTCTCCTAAGAAGGCTGCATTTTTTAAACTCTGCATTTATCATGGAAAGGGCTGTCAGGGATTGGAGCAAGGAAGTGGTTGAGTCACCATTGCTAGAAGAGTTCAAAAAACACGTGGATGTGGCACTTGAGGACGTGGTTAGTGATGAACATGGTGGTGGTGCTGGTTGGGTCTTAACAATCCTACAATCCTAATTTTTAGCAAAGACTTTCTCCATTTTTTGGTGTGTTTGTGGTTTTTTTTTGTTTGGTTGGTTGGTTTTTGTTGTTGTTGTTGTTGTTGTTGTTTGTTTTTTGTTTTGTTTTGTTTTGTGTTTTTTTTCTTTTTGTTTGGTTTGGTTTGGTTTTTGTTTTGTTTTGTTTTTTTCAGTTGATGCCAACTTTTAGTTACAAATAAACCAGAGCTGAATTTCTAACATGCTGCTGTTTCAATTTCCACTCTGCTCCTGCAGTGCCCTTCCCTTCAGCCCATTTATCCCCAGTATCAGCACCCGGGGGAATGAGGTGGGAAGCAGCTGGGGCCAGGTGGAACACAAGGCAGGGGAATTGCCAGGGTAGTATCTAAGAATCATCCTCTACACAATTTTCACAGGTACCTGATCCAAAAAGCATCCACTGAGTGAGCACAAAACCAGCAAATACTTTATGGAATGTCTGTACTTGTGCTGCAATTTCCCCTGATGCAGAAGAGCAGTGATTTCCTGCACACAAATATGAAAACTAATATATTTTACAGACCCCCAACTCTTGCCATTCTCCTTGCACAATAAACTATAGTCATGACGGGACAGACTTGCAGGAATCACACACAGACTGTCTGTGAGTATTGGCTGTCTGCACTATCTACCCCTGCAATTAAATTTGCATCTTCAAACAAAACATCAGCAGAATTGACAGGTTCTTTGTTTAAATAAGGTTTGCTCCAGCTCTGAGATTTCTAACTATTGTTATCGACAATACAAGTGAAGGTTTATGGAAAGTGGATATATTAATTCCTTCCTTCCCCTGATTAAAAACATTGTACAGCTCAGTGAAAATCGGAGAGTTGAGGGTTTTAAATTCCTGTAGACACCAACTCCCAGCACACTGTTCTTTTATGCATCACGTCACTTCCCAGTTGCCTTTTACCGAAAATGAATATAACAAAATCATATACACCAGCTAAAAATGCAACTTTAAATATTCCTTCATCACAGCTGCTTTTCAATGAGTGATTGTCGGGGAAGAAAAACTGTCAGTGTATTTTTGAAAAGGGCGCACATTTGTATTGCCCAGGCTGGATTAAAAAGCCTTCCAAATGTTCCTCTGCTGACAACGAAAAGTTAAGAACATTTCTGAGCTTTTGCCCTCAGCTTCCCAC
>JAWWEW010000166.1:34258836-34263825 GCA_035583185.1 Anabacerthia variegaticeps
CCATGTTCAGCTTGTACCGAGTTTTGTTTGGTTTGGCTTTTTTTAAAGAATTTCTCTGTTGGAATTACAGGCAAAACAACCAAAGCTCAACTTTCTGTAGCATCTTCAGGATGTGGTTTGCTAAGGACCAAGTTCTCAAGTCCCTGGTTAGGGAGGGTTTGTCTGTCAGTGAGGGTTCTCACCATTCCCAACAGAGGAAGGATTTATCCCTCAGATCTGGACTGGGTAAAACCACCTCGTGTGGAGGGAGGAGAAGTGACCAGACGTGGTGTAAAGCCAGGAGCGTCCCTGGAGGGACCACAAGAGGCTCTGGCCTTGAGGAAGGTGAGGTGGCACCCAGGTCAGGAACAGGGCATGGGTGGTGCTCGTCTTGGAGGTCTTTTCCAACCTTTAGGATTCCATGATTAACAACCTCTCAGAAAAGTGCACCGTGACACCTGGCAAAAGAGGAACGGAGGAGGGAACGGCAAAATTAAACCCCATTTAAATGCACTTCCACCCACCACGGAGCCACTTCCCACAGCCCAGGGTCCAGGGGCATTTGCACTTCTACCAAACACTCTCACAAAGTTGTGAGGGCTCATTTTAAAACACCTGTTTGCAAAAAGAAATCTATGCTTTCAAGCTGCTCTGCAGTACAAGCAGCTGTGAAAAGTCTGGAGAGAAGGGAGTTTTCTGGTGTGGTTTAATATTGTGTCCAAAGATGCCTGAACAGGTTTCTCTCTCCCCCTCCCAACCTCGCTTGGGAACAAAAGCTCCTCTTTATGCAAAATGTGTATGTATATAAAACTCTTAGATACAGTATTAACATATTTAAATTATCATAAAAATAAATGGTGCACCAAAACCTTCCCTGGCTTTTTTTTTTTTCTTTCTTCCCCTTAAAAAATAGTTATGGATATTATTCTCAGAGAAACATCTTATGTGTGGGCATGCTAAGAATTCATGATTTCATTGCACAGCAGAGAATATGTGAGTTTTATGTGTGATTCACAAAGAAAATTAGGTGTGAAAGTGGGATAAGTACTGGGATGTACAGTAGATATCTACCTCCAAGGCAAGATTTACATACAGATATTTGTATTGTGTTATGGAACCTACTTATTGTAACCATAAAAATTATTTGTACATCGATTTCCATGGAGTCAAATTTTAAATACGTAAAAGGTAGTTAATTCTTCCAAATGAGTTTTTTAAAAAATGTCAAGGGGACAAGATGCTGCAGAGACCATAGAAACAGCCTCAGCACATGAGGCAGCAAATGGGAACCAGAAATTTACAGCAAATGGGAACCAGAAATCTCCATTAAGAGCACTACAATGTGTAGAATCAATGTAATCAGCCATCACTGCCTCAAAAAAATGTATTTTACATATTGCTATCCAATTTCTAGAAATGATTTTGCTGTAAGAGAAAGGAGAAAGCACAGAATAGCAAAATGAGATGAAATGCTCAAAGCTCAATTGTTGCACGTTTTTATCCATATCTTTTAACAGGGTGAGAAATTCAGTGCAAGTGATTCAAATTTAGACACATGAAGGAGAATGGGATCTGCAAAATCTTAACTGGAATAGCATTCCATATCAATACAATTCCAGTGAAATAAAGGGTTCTGTCTTCCTTTGCCACCTTCTCCCAGTTTTGTCCCATATTGATAATTATTAGCACTCACCCTGCGTTCTCCCGCCCAACCTGACACCCTTGGCCAGCAAATCATTTTTAATGGAGAGCAAAGGAGGGAAACTGAGGGCTGGCTGGATTAACTATTTTGCCCAAGGTCACAGGCAGGTCGATTTATGGGAAGGAACTGAAATTACACTCAGGCTCCATCACTTGAACAACAGTGTCAAAGCCCAGCAGATGTGTGGCACAGCTGGAATGGCAATGGCCCCAGCTGATGCACCCCAAAGCCCTACCAGCAGCCCTGCACTCCTCTGGAGTCAGGATTGAGGATTCCTCAGGAATCAGGAGGGATACCTGGCTTGGAGTCAAGCCCATAAACACACATACTCACCTCACCAAGGTCCAAGCCACTCCACCAACACCAGTTCTCAGCAAAGCCCTTGGCAGACACAAGCAATATTTAACTCCTGTTGGGCTCTCAGCTGGGCTGAAATCTCCAGGTTCGGATTTGGCACATGTAGGGATGAGGTAGAGAAACATCTCAGCTCCAGCCTGAGGTATCCTGAAAGACCTCAGCTGGAAGATGGCAGAAACCTGAAATCTCTGAACCAGAAGCAGGATTTGTCCTTAACCCCAGAGGAAAATCCTGCCTGACTCGAGCACTGGGCTGAACACCAACACCCTCAGCCTCCCCCAGCCTGCCTGTGAAAGCTGGGAGTTGAGTCTTTGATGGACACAAGTGGCCAGGATCACCCTGACAAAGAACAGATGATTTTTCCTTCAAATCTCCCTCCCATCACTGATTTCTTCCCCTATTACACACTCTAGCCATGGACCCTCTGCCCCCAGGAGCCGGGTGCTGGAGGAAGATGCCATGTGCTGGGGCTCTGCTGTGACCATCACCTGAGCCAGGGCTGGCAGTCCCCCTCTTAGCAAGGCAGATTTTAGGAGAAACCAGCAGGGTTTGTACAAATGATGGTTATTGTTGTTGATACAGGCATGGTATTCTCTTACTCCCACTCAATGGTACAGATTAATAACATAATTCAGGCACCAGGTATCAATTTCTGACAGTCTTGCACCTGTAATATCTATTCCCCCTACAGAAAGCATCTGACTACTCAAGTTTGTAAAAAAATACTCACAAACATTAGCAAAACCCTTGGCTAGCTGCTCCCTCACAGGAATTTTTACCTATTGACATTACCATTATTCTGTATGTGGGTTTTGTTCGTGGGGTTTTTTAAGTGTAACAAATATCTCTACCTTTTTACGTATAGTTTTATCAGGAAACCTAATAAAAAGCCAGTAAAGAAGCAAAGTTAGCTATTAGATAACAGTTCTTGCTGCCAAAAGCCATAATCTGACACAGATTGAGCCTGGTACAGTAGTCAATTAATGGCTCAGTGCTCATACAATAATGACCTACTAACCTGACGGTGTGTTGCTCTCACATTTTGCTGTCCCCTGGGATGCCACTGTCACTGTGTTATCTATTGCCTGCTTCCCTATCAAAGAAAATAAGCAGAGCTGAAATGTATGTACGCATCAAGCTCTGTAGTTCATTGCACACCAACCCCAGCAACTGGAGGAACAATAGATTTATAAGTTTATCCTACATTAAACCAAACATGCCTGACTGCACTGTAAATTACTAAATAATAAACCAGGTGGTGTAAGATCCTGACTTGGACAGAATATAAAAATCTATCAACCTGTAAAATACAATAACCATAAACGTGCTCTGTAGCTGATGGCTCAGGTAAACCATCCACCTCCAGCCACAGAGGTTTTGCTGGAGTAAATTGCAACAAAAGGTTTACTAAATTTAGGTCTGGAGCACTTTTTCATTTTAGGCAACCCCATCAATAGGAGAAATATAATTGAGCTAAAACCAGTGGCAAATGTGTTTGTTTTGTTTACATTTCTTTGTCTCTAATGGAGCTATTTCATGGTAATGTGCTGTGTTTCCCAGCATATTGCCACGGGCATTTAGTCTGATCTCTAAAGAGAAGATGAACTACTGCATAAGGGCATCTTTCTTCAGGATTCTAACTTCACATTCAAATTAGCTTGAAGTAGTAAGGGAGGTGCAAAATGCAGAAAGCTGAAAGGTCAGGGCACTTGCTTCCTCAGAATGGACTAAATCTTGCTTTAAAACAAACCCACAGCAGTTGTGTTAGTGCAATAAAATACTTTGCACGCTGTCGTGCACACCATTAGCCCTACCCCGAATTATATCCCAGATTTTTAATAAGTCCTACCTTTGCCACCAAAATTAATTGCCATGAACTGAAGAAAACATTCCATAAAGACGCTCAAAAATGATTCAATAAATCACAGCTCCAAAATCTACAATGATACCTAATTCCATTTCCGGAGCTTTTCAATAAGCCAAGCAGGTTAAATTTATATGATTTACAAACAGTGTTTACATTCATAGAGGGACAACTAATTGCTGCACGGCTTGACATCGTTACAGGGAAGTGCTGGGGGATGCAGACAGTTTAATTAGGGGTGGCTTTAAGTTCACAGTACCACTGGTATCACAGTGCCTCACTAATGTGCTTGTATAGGATGATCATACACACCACAGCATTTTTCCTTTCTGTACTCTTTGTCTTTACAACAGAAAATAAAGTATTTTTTGCACACAGGCAGCTGACACAGTATATATCTCCCTCTCGATTTTATTCACTTGCTTTGCAGAGCATAAAGAAATGTTTCTTAACCTAACAAAGTGCATATTCAATTGCAGGTGCATGTACCTCGCTGCTACGTGAGCAAAACACTTACAAATCATGTTCCCAGCTTCTCCCAAATTCTCCCACTCAATGCAAAGGACCATAAACTCCCCCGAAGTTGCTGGGGACTCAGGACCCCATAAATAGAGTTCATCATTTACCTGGCTTGGATGTGAACACACACCCCCAACACACACCCCCACAACCCCAGTGGGGTTTGAGCTTGTTCCCCCACCTTTTCCTTGGAGTTAAAATGGAAACTGCTTTGCAGGAAGTATTTGAACTTCAGCAAGGCAGGTACTCATGGGAACTTCTTCAGCCTCTCCAGTAAAGATCAACCCTTTCCCACCATCACCCAATAAAGCATCACCCAAACCCATAAAGACACCTTGATAAATGAGGGGGCTGGGAATCACCAGCTGTAAGAAGTCCAGCAGGGGGAAGTGCTGGATTCTACTGCTGGGATGAGACAACCCTGGATATAGGGACAGACTGGGAATGAGATGCTAGAGAGGAGTGCCAGGGGGTCCTGGTGGGTGGCCAGCTGGCCACGAGTCAGCAGTGCCTGGAGCCAGGGGGGACATCCCTGTCCTGGGGGGCATCAGGGCAGGGAGGGGATTGT
>JAWWEW010000166.1:34263925-34276071 GCA_035583185.1 Anabacerthia variegaticeps
ACAGCCCCAAGGCTGCCAGAGCTCCAGGAGGGTTTGGATGATGCTCTGGGGCACAGGGGGGGACTCTTGGGGATGGTCCTGGGCAGGGCTGAGGGCTGGACTGGATGGTCCTTGTGGGTCCCTTCCAACTCAGCAGATTCTGGGATTCTGTGATATGTATTTAGGCACTGAATGTCACAGCCTTTTGTAACCTGAATCCAAGACACTTAATTAACAATATCAGTAGGAAAACCCCACCGGCAGCAAAGCCTGGGCATCTGCCAAGGGGCAGAGTAAAGGTGGCTGCTACAACCTGCTTTCATCACTGAATGTTTTTTCTCTTGACATGGTAGGGACAGACCCCCTAAGCAGCCTCCTCATTTCTTTTTAAGCAAACTAGGCTGAAATATTATTATCCTATTATTAAGAGGTGTGTCCCTCACTGATTTTTCACAGTGGTTTATCCATTGCTGGGCAGGGGAATAGAGCACTGCTGTCCTGGAACATGAAGGTCATTTCCTGCAGCATCCTGTTCCTCCCAGTGTCCAGACACACCCCTTCAGAAGGTGACCATGTTCCTGTTCTAGGGTCAGCAGGGATGTTTGCATTATCTGCTCATTTGTGTCTCCCCATGCAATGGAGCCCTTTCACTCACCATGAAATGAAATCACTCAGGAGACATTTAAAAGTCTGGAATTATTTCAGAAAACAGTTTGTGATAAGGAGAAAAATACTACATCCAATTAAAAGTGCACAAGTAACTTAGATAAGAAGAATGCAAGTGTCCACCCCCTTTGGAAGGTGGCCAGGAGGGAGGTGATGCACCCACCGAGTGCTGGGAGATCTCTGTGAGCATTTGGGGCCACATCCCCACCCCAGGGACCACCGCAGAGGGTGCTCAGAGTGCAGGAGGCAGGAGTCACCAGCAGTCTGCCCATGGTCCTTGGTTCAGAAAGCCACCCCACAGCTCCAAACTTACAGTGACTCCCAACCTGCTGGTCACCTGCACCTCTCCGTGGAGGAGCATCCCTTGGTCTGACATCAACAGCTGGGTGTGTGGCAGGGAAAAGATATTTTCCTTATTTACCACATCTACACCCACAGGTTTTGATTTCACAAACAGAATCACTGGAAAAGTTATAGAAGGAGACTGAAAACTTTGGATTTCCATTTGGTTGCCTGAATTTTAACATTGACTACATTGCAAAAGCTTAACCTATGAAAAAGGGACTGAGCTCTTCATGTTACAGTGTCCATGGAAAGTTTTTCTGCACTGTTTGGAAATTTCAGTAATATTCTGGCCATGCATTTTTGATACATAACTTCATGTTACAACAACTGGCAATGGTAAAGTTGTTACGGTCTATTTATCTGTATTTAATTATTTTTATGCACCCATCACTGTAGCATCTGGATCAAATGTAATAATGCATTAAATTAAACTGTCTGGAGTGGAAAACACAAACTGTTACCATCCCCACAACACCCCAGCCAGTCCAACAACAACAACAACCACAGTGACAACAAAAGACAAGATCTTCCAACATGCCAATGGCCAAAGATGAGGACAAAGCCAAGTGTGACACAAGTATATTTGGCATATTAGAACCCCAGAATGGCTTGGGTTGGAAGGGACCTTAAAAACATCCATTTCCACCCCCTGCCATGGGCAGGGACACCTCCCACCAGCCCAGGGTGCTCCAACCTGGCCTTGGACATTCCCAGGGATCCAGGGGCAGCCACAGCTTCTCTGCCCAACCTGTGCCAGGGTCTGCCCACCCTCCCAGCCACCAATTCCTTCCCAATATCCCACCTATCCCTGCCCTCTGGCAGTGGGAAGCCATTCCCTGTGTCCTGTCCCTCCATCCCTTGTCCCCAGTCCCTCTCCAGCTCTCCTGGAGCCCCTTTGGGCACTGGAAGGGGCTCTCAGGTCTCCCTGGAGCCTTCTCTTCTCCAGGTGAGCCCCCCCAGCTGTCCCAGCCTGTCCCAAAGCTGAGGGGTTCCAGCCCCTGCAGCATCTCTGTGGCCCCCTCTGGGCTCTCTCCAAGAGGTCCCCATCCCTGTGCTGATCCCACATTCAGTACTCCAGTGGGGTCTCACAAGAGAGGGAGAGAATCTGTGCCCAAATGAAAGGTGCCTGAGGTACAAAGAACCCTACAAAGCCTCTCTTTTGGAGCAGGTTCCTCCAAGTGTGCACTTTCACTTGAGCTGAGCCGCTCCAGAGATGGTGAGTGATTGAAGACACAGCTCAGATGCTGTTTAGGAAACCAGGGCTATAAATACTTTGCACCTTTCAGTAGCCTGGAGTGGTGGACAACCTAACAACAGTTAAAAGAGGTAAATTCTGTTCCTCTTTGTACATGACTCTATTGATTTCACATTCTACACTTTAAGAAAGTGCTGAGATCATTGTGTGTCTTTTAATAGATTTTGACTCGGGAGACAAACATGTTGAGAGCTGTCATCATCAAGATGCCTGCTGTCATTGTGCCATCTTCTTAACCTAACGTAAGGAAATTCATATTTAGTGAACGAGGAAATTACTTTGGGTATGTATCATTCAAATCCTTAAGGATTATTGGCTAATTAGGAGCACTGTAATGTAAATTTGCCTTGTGTCAGGTTTTCAGGAACAGTAAAATAACATAATTAAGCAGTGAGCAAAGTAGATCATTTAAGCTACTCTTCACTGACAAATGTATATGATGTCTAAATATACCATGGGCTTCTAAACTGGTAACTAATGAGAACTGACTGGAAAGTCTAAAACAATGGTTTAAAGAGAAATTGAGTGTGTTAATCCAGGGTAAACAGCTCTAACTCGTACCTGGTGGCACTAAGGAGCAGGAAGGTGATGTTAAGGAGCAGGAGGGAGGTGTTAAGGAGCAGGAGGGTGATGCTTTCAGTCTCTCTGCCTGTGGCCCTGGCTGGTGGGCAGAGCTGCAGCTGGAGCAGCAGGGGCAGCCCCAGCACCTTCCTCCCCAGTTTCACAAGAAACCAGTGTACATGTGCAGCTGCAGCAAAGCCACGTGGACATTCAGCACAAAACCAAGCCAGCTCTTTGTATGTAAAACTGCACGTATGTTTGGGGTTTCATAGCCTGAGTTTTCTTTTTTTTCTGCTTTAGTTCACCCTGTTTGCTGGGTGGTGACTTTGCAGGACCCACTCTCCCAGAGTGTGCTGTTACTCGGTGCACAAACCTTGTTTTGCATCTTGTTGGAGCAGCCTCCTCTGAAATCAGTACCTGGGTGTTGTCAGGACAGTGGCACAAAGTGGAGTGACACAATTTGGTGACAGAGAAAAGCCCCCTGCAGGAGATCCTCACTCCTCCAGAGCTCCCATGGCTTGCAGCAAGTTATTAACACAAACTGCACGGCCAAATTCTCCTCAGCCACTCCGTGGGAACATTAATATTTTTAAACCCAGATGTGTCAGTTTAATATCTGGACCCCAGCACTGCAGCAGAGGATGGGTGGGCACCTCAGGAAGGAGTGGGAACATTTTCAGCCCTCCAGCCAGGGGCATGGACTGTTGGTTTGTGAGGCCCTGCAGCTGATCATCCCTGTGCCTGATGGAGCAGCTCCCCAAACGAGGCAGGGGCAGAGGATCTCCTCTGAGATCCCTCAGACCAGGAGGGCTTCATTCCCCTCCCCATCCCCTAATGTATTTCAGTTGTTCCTGGGTGTGAGGGTGCTCCCAGCCAGGGCTGGTGCCATCATCACCATCTCCCAGCACTGCAGTGCTGGCATGTCACTTGCTCAGCCTTTTGGGAGGTTGCCACCTGCAAAGAGCCACCACACCACAAATAGCTCATGGAAAAACCCTTCTCAGTGCTTCCCATTAGTGCCAACAGCTCATGAATGGATATTTCCATTTTAGAAATAAAGGGTTTCCAGCCCCTCTGGTTTTCCCACTGCCATCTCTCTGTCCATCCACTCTGGCCCTTTCCTTCTTTCTCACACCAACATTCATACTTCTGATTTCTTCCAAGCACTGTGACTCTAACATCCAGCTGCACCCATAGCATGAAGCAAACTTCTTCCCTAACTTATTGTGAATGTTTTCACAACACTGGGAACATTCAGAATGGAGACAGTTGTTATTGTCAGACCTGCACTTTGGTGTAAGGTACCAAAAGGGTTGAAGTGGGAATGAGGTGGCAAACCTGACACCTGTATTTATATCTTACATTTGAATCTGCATCCCTGAAGGGATTTAAAAGTGTAAATGTGGCACTTGGGGACATGGGTCAGTGGTGGCCTTGGCAGTGCTGGGGAACAGCTGGACTCGATGGGCCTGGAGGGCTTTTCCAACCTGAGCAGTTCTGTGATTCCACACTTGTCTCCACTCAACAGCACCAAAACTGGAAATACTTTAGGAGATGAGACACTGTTCATGGCTTATGGCACATTTTGGTAGAAATAGTATCCTAATTTGAGCCTGGTGGGCACCAACACTCAAACACCCAGGAAAAGCCTAATTCCCAAACACTGCACCTCTGCTAAGCTCAAAAACCTCCTACAATTAAAAGTGTTCAAACCCCCCGTTCCTCTGACTGCAAACACATATAATTTACTTTTGGTTCCCTGCCACAGTTTGCAATTACATTGAATAAGTCATTTACAACCGTGTCCTAATCAAAGAGATAATGCGTGGAATAAGTGTTTCAGAGCAATTAAATCTTTTTTTTCTGCATTAACTAAAAAAGGTTATTCTGCAGCCTCTTTGTGCTGAAATGTAACAGCATAAATATAGTGCTTTGTTATCAGTTTAAAAATTGAAACCTCGGTGCTTCTTTTTTTTTTTCCTTCTGGATTCCAGTTAAGTAAAATTGCCTTTCATGAGAAATGCTTGCAAATTATCAAAGACTTCCTTTTAAACAAGCTGAGAGAGTACGGAGCAAATGCACTCCTTCCAAAGTAATTGGAATTTCTATCTAAATTATTCTTGGACAAATTAAAAGTGCCAAATATAAGTCAGTTTTTATTGGGAAGAATTCTATTATAGTTTGTAATAAAGGAAAACTAAAAAACATGCCACAACACCCTTGGAAAAGTGGAGAGTATTTTAGGAAGAAGATGGAGAGCACTCAGCCTCCTATGATGCTTATTAAAAACTACTTTCAATGAGGTGATTAGGGAGAAAATTGTCAAGTAAGCAGAGAAAAAAATTACTTCTCAGCCTAATCAGTGTATCACAGAATTAGTTCTTTCCCCCTTTAGAGATACCATCCAACTGATGGGATTGTCACCACGGAAAAAGGCTAGTTTGGTTTTATACACTCTAGCTTATAAATATTAATTTTCATACAAAATAAAATAATTTTGTAGTTAAGGCCTCCACCCTCTCTCCTGGCTCCTAATTCCAGCACAGCAAAGGGCAGTTGTCACCCCAAAAATGAAGTCATTTTTAGCCCTCTGTGTCTAATCGTGGCAAGAGCCAGTAAAATAAATCAGTGAGGAGTAAAAGTAAAATTTGCAATAACCCGATACTACTGCCTCATCCTCCCACATCTCAGCACATAAAACTTACTGTCAGAAGAACTCACAGCATGAAAATTAATCAAGGAACTCTTAAAATACTCCAAGCACCTTCCTTCTGATGACTAATTTGCCTTTCCTATTGCAAACTACTAATTTTTTATCTCAATCGATATGTACGAATATACCTTCCCATCAATCACCCGGGGCAAGGACAAACTTCCACTATTTATGTAAGACTGACTACAAGATGAAACAAAAATTGACTACAGCCAACCTGGGCCACTGTGACAGCACCAGAGGGAGGGAGGGAAGGGGAAGGGGAAGGGAGAGATGGAGCAGATGCAATGGGCACCCTGGGGACGAAGGAGGGGTGGGGGCACAGGAATCCTCACCTGGCAGCACGTCCAGGCAGGGAAAATGGGGGGTGGCAGAGCAATGGCAAGAGCCGCAAAGAATGTCTTAGGAATGCCCAGAAGTCCCAGAGGGCAACGCTCAGAATGAGCAGGAACAAAAGGGAACAATAGAAAAATGGCTGAAACGTAAGAAAAGCACCCAGAATTGCTCTGTGGAGAGAGGAGAGGGCAGGACTTGCTCAGACTGGAGCAGAGTGGCCCCAGCAGAACCTGTGAGGCTTCAGGGGTGTATCAATAGGGGAGATATTCTCTATCCAGTCGGAAGCTCAAGGAGGAGTGAGCTGGAAGTCCATGGAAGCATTTGAAGATGGAAACAGCCCTCTGAGGCAGCACTGCCATGTAAGGACATGCACATCCAAGCCAGACACATCCTACACATCTCCAGCCATTCCCAGACTCCATGGGCATGCCTGCAAAATCCATGTGGAGCTCACAGAGCTCTAGACAAGCTCAACACCCCAGGCTGCCTCCAGATGTGCCCAGACTTGCTCTAGGGATGAACATGGAATGATTCCAAACTGCAAACCTTGGCTTATCAGCTGAATGTGAGCATTGCTGCATCACACCCCTCAACCCCAATTCTTAGTGTGGTTGTGTCACTTCGAGGGTGTGGGAACCACAATGTGAATTCAAAAGATGTTCCTTGCAAAGGAGCTGCAAAGGAAAACACTGGAAGGAGGCAGAAGTGTCTCAGTCTGTGCTCCCTTGACACATTCCACTAAGGAAGATTTTCACTGGAAAAGTAAAGAGAGCAAACAGTGAAAGGATGTAAAGGGGGTTTATAAGGAAGATGGGGCCAGAGTTTTTAGCAGGGCCTGTTGGGATAGCACGAAGGGGATGGTTTAAGCTAAAGGGAGGTTCAGACTAATAAGAATGACATTTTTTATGATGTGGGTGGTAAAACCCTGGCACAGTTTGCCCAGAGAAGCTGTGGCTGCCCCAGCCCAAGGGCAGGTTGGACGGGGCTTGGAGCACCCTGGAATAGTGGAAGGTGTCCCTGCCCATGGCAGGGGGATGGAATGAGATTTTTACAGTCTCTTCCAACCCAAAGCATTTCATGATTCATTGCAGGATCACTGGGTCTGGGTTCTTCTACTTTGTACCCAGGAAACTCCCTCTGGGCTGGGCTTTCTCTGGAACATGAAGATCTGCCACCTTTTCCTTACCAAGAAATAGCATCACAGCAGCCTTGGAGCCCAATATCTCAGGAGATTAAATGCAGCACAGAAAGGAATCAGAAAGAAAAGAGCAGGACAAAACACTGGAAACACACCACATGAATTCCCAAGCAGAAGGATGTTGACTCTTGGGTCTGCTACTTTTCACGAGCAGGATCCATATTTTATTGATAAAAATGACTAAATGACCAATCTAAAGCCACTTTTGGCATAAACTCCCCCACCAACCATTCCAAATCAGCACACACACTGGGGCTGTTCAGACAATACAGAGCAGTGGACATGAAGGGAACAACAACAGCCCCAAATTAGGACATACAGGTGGCCGGGATCTGCTTTAGCAAAGAGCTTGGGATGCACTTGGTGTGGAAGACAAAGTTAGGCTGATGCATCTCAGCAGGGCTGCACCTGTGAGAAAGTCACATTATTAAAGTTATAGATGTGCCTAATTACCTTGATGAAATATGGCCCAATTTGTTAATTTAAGTGAGCAAAGTAGTAAATCATGTTAAATACTGTGGCACTGTGGGGCTGCTCCTGAGCAAACTGGATTTTGTGTAGAATGAAAAATTTCAGTTCAGAGTTGAAGACTCTCACTCTCCCCATTCAGGGGCACTTACACACACATTTCTCCCCTACAAAAGGCACCTGCAGCACAATACAAAAGGTATTTAAATAACAATCTTTAAAAATACATTAAAAAAGGTATTTATGGGTATAAACATTAACCTCTGTGAGACAAGGAAGAGACAGACGTACACAGACCTACGTTTGTTTCAAAACCAGAAAATGTATTTCCCTAATCCTTGTGATGTTAATCAATCCAGCTCATTAAACCCTGGCTAAGAATTTTAAATCAAAGATAAGTTTCCACATATTATTAAAACAAAACAATAACAAAAAACCCAAACCCACACAGGCAGGAAAACCCTCCCCACTGCATCTCTTTTCCTCTCTATCACAAAAAGGCCCAAGAGACACTAAATTTGACTCTTGGTACCACTAGTCAGATCGGGTTTATTAATTAAGACAAGGAACTTATTGGAATTTACCTTGAAAGACCACACAAGGTACATTATTAGAATAATCTCCTTATAAAGAATGGAAACAAGAAAAAAAGAGCAGAATGTAATTGGAATTCTTGCTATGGCAGTGTCAGAATAGGTTATTGCACCCACACTGCAAACCTGCCCCACACCTCTAGGAAAGGAAAGCAGAGGCTGCTGAGTCTCCTCAAGTCGAGGAATTTATTAAATGGAACAAAGAAAATAAACATGAATCCTCTAAAAATCATAACAATATAATAAACCACAGAATTCTGGAGTGGTTTGGGTTGGAAAGAACCTTAAAGACCATCCCATTCCAATCACCTTTCACCAGACCAAGTCTCTCGAAGTCCCAATAGTTATAAAATTCGGAAGTTGAACTTATTTCAGTGATTCTCACACATTGCAAAAGATTTCAAATCATATTGGACACACTCACAGCAAACCAGACAAATAGCTTTATAGCAGAATGAGGGATATTATAGCTAAAAAGGGTTTAGACTTAATTTGTATTCACAGGACACCTTTTAAATCTCCCCTTTCTTTATGCGAAGGGTGCCCACAACATTTAAAATAAGTGCAGCAGGAAGAGGTGAAAACTGACAGGGATACCCCACGTTCACACAGCTCCTGTGAAGGTCATTGTTCCCTGGTTTTTGTGCCTTCCCAACACCCCAGGCCCTTTCCCATCCCTGGTCCAAAGGCACACAGTACCAGGAGCAGGAGGAGGACAGAGGACACTGTGTCAGGGCAGGGTCAGGGGGGATCTCAGGGAAAGGTCCTTCCCCCAGAGGGTGGTGGGCACTGAGCAGGCTCCCCAGGGCAGTGGGCACAGCCCCAAGGCTGCCAGAGCTCCAGGAGGGGTTGGATGATGCTCTGGGGCACAGGGGGTGACTCCTGGGGCTGGTCCTGTGCGGGTCTGAGGGTTGGACTGGATGGTCCTGGTGGGACCCTCCCAGCTCAGCATATCCTGGGATTCTGTGAGGTTTTACATAAGCCTGGCTAGAATTTGCAGAGGGCTCTTTCTTGCTGTAGCTCTCAAAGTGCTGTAAACTGTGGTGTTGTATCTGCTGTACCTTCCTATATTGCCAAGTGCTCGAACTGAAAACAAAACTTAAATCAGCTCCCTGAAAAAAAGAGACAAAAAGCAAAGCTAAACCAGCCTGAGCCTCAGGAAAACTGATAAACTGAATCCTTGTCCACTGATTTCACATCCCAGTGAAAACTGGCTCCCCTTAAAAAGTTCAGGGGGCATGAAGGGATTTTTGGAAGGGATTTTTCAAAAGGATTCCTGCTATTTTGGAGAGTAGCACCTTGACTTGAGCTGCTCTGTGCGTGCCCTGCTCCACCTCTCACTGACACACAATATCAGGCAGCATTGTGGCTTCAGATTATTGGGCTACACTGAATATTAATTCAGCTCTGTGCTTACAGAATGACTAACTCAATCAGCCAGTTTATTGGAGACATATTTAAGAAGGGGTATTTATGGATTAGGCCCAGATTTTAGAAATGAAATGGGAGACAATCTAACAAATCTATCAGGAATAAGATCAACAACTTAAAGTTTAAACCAATCATCTTGAGTCTATATTTGAACTTGGATATGCAGATGTGGTGCACAAGTCCCAATGGTTCAGCAATACACTCAAAGGATCAACAGCCCTATAGACAGCTAAATTACTCGGAAAGCCAGGGAATTTATCAAACATGAATTTCAAAGTGGATTCTAGCCTGCAGGAAAAAATGGAAGTGCCCATTAATGTACATACAAAATAAATGTTGTCTGCAAGCTCATTCAACTATTTATTTTTGACAGAGAACTGGCTAAAGATTTTTTAATTTACATAAAAAGGTACAAAGCCTGTAACCCCTTTGATGGAAGAGATGGGAATAAATATCCTGCAAAAGAGGGTTTGTTTGTTTTTTAAAGGAGCACTAACAACCTCGCAGGTACAACACAAAGGAATCATTTACGCTCCTTCACATCTATTAGTGCATTATTTATAACTAACTCCAATTTGAGAACGTTGGCATTAAGTATGTTTCTCACATGTAGAGGAAATTCTTACAAACTGATCATATATTATGGATGAAAATTGTAACAGCTACGCCGAAACTAGTTAAAGCAGACGTGGCTGAATTGAATGAGCACTGCACTGGGCTCTTCCTAAGGCTAACCCCAACCCCAACTATTCCTTTATTTTACTCACAAAACCTAAAAAAAATAAAAGTTAAGTCCATGTATTGCTGACAGATCATTTATCAAAAAATGTTGGCTTTAATAATTAAATGTTTCACAACTAAGATTAAAAAAGAAATAAAAATAATTGAATCATCCACAGGCCTTTCAGAACCAAGACCCCGCTTTGCCTGTAGAGAGGGAGGGACTGAACAGCATTAAATCAGAATAAATGACACACAAATTATATATGAATAAAATTCATATTTCAGCCCTAAATGAAATAATCTTAAACCTTCCCAACACTTCTAAGATGTGGCCTATTGCCCAACACAAACTTGCCAAAATTGGCATTCAGGAGAACATATCCCTCTTTCCAAAGAAACTCACTGACTATGTTGTGATTTAGGGGATTTGTACCTTCAGTCTTATGACTCAACAGTTTTTTAAGCCTCAGACTCCTTGAATCGAGCTCTCAGTTTTACTAAGGCTTAGATTAAGTCCTTAACTCTGTCCTGAATCAGAAATCAGAGTGTGTTCTTAATTACTATTCTCAGTAATATCAGATTTCCTTCTTCATTTTTAAAGATTTGTGACTGACACATAAGGGTTTCCATTCACCTCAAAAATCCTCCTTCCATTCCAAGTGGGATCCATTGGCAAAGATCTGCTTGGAGACCCCGCTGTTTACCAGCCTAAAGCTCCTGCAGGTGAGCAAAGAATAACATAAAACTTCACAAAACAATATTTCAGCATCAGCAAGTTGTTGGAATTCTGCATTAGTCTGAATAATTTGGCCAGGATACCAAGGAGGTGGCACATTAAATCAGCCTTATTATCCAACTGCACTGAAATGGAGTAAAAGGAGAAGGAAGGAGATGAATTGTAGCAAACATCCTACAGTCACCCAGCACAGGAGAACCAACATGGTGTGTGCAGACCACTCTGCATGACATTGCAACCTCCTCTGTGCAAGGGAGATTATATTTGAATTTAAAAAAAAAATCACCCAGGAGACCCTCACGATTTATTTGATCTCCCCATAACAAGAGGATGTTTGCTTCCATGTTAAAGTCTTCCCCATACTGGAAAATGTTTGTATATAGGACCTGAGATGGTGAAAAAAGGCTTTATTACTTTATAATACATCACACATAATAAATATTTGTTTAACAAAGCCTGCCTGAACTTCATGCATTAATCAAAATTGAATGTGGCAGGACTTGTATGATTAACTCAAAAGCCATATTCCAAATGATAAATAAACTAATATTAACCTTGTGTGTTCATTAATAATGTAAGTTCTCCATAGTTCACAAACACAACTGATACAGTTAATTGAAGGTTCACATTTGTAAAATATTCATAATTACAGTTTCAGTGTTCTGTTCAGTCAGCATCCAAACTAATAAAAAAGCAGATTCCACGTGCTCTTCAAATTGAAACCCATCATTCCTCTGCATTAGGCTCCTGAAGTGCCTGCAGGAGGGGAGGCAGATGGGATGGGAACATGGAAACACAAGGCATTACCTGTCCTTAAGGGACGAGTCCTTCAGTTCATCAGAATCCTGCCCACCTTTGGTCCCCAGCTTTGGAGACACTCAGTGTGGGGGTGCAGAGACTTAAAAACAATATGGTTTTTACTAAAGAAGCCTCACAGAATCGACCTGCAAAACAGCATCAGTATCATCCTATATTAACTTTGCACATGATCCATATAATCTATGACCTAAGAGCTCAGAAATCACAGAATCATGGAATGGCTTGGCTTGGAAGGGACCCCAAAGCCCACCCAGTGCCACCCCTGCCATGGGCAGGGACACCTCCCACCAGCCCAGGTTGCTCCAAGCCCCGTCCAGCCTGGC
>JAWWEW010000166.1:34285798-34302167 GCA_035583185.1 Anabacerthia variegaticeps
TTCTTTTCTTTTCTTTTCTTTTCTTTTCTTTTCTTTTCTTTTCTTTTCTTTTCTTTTCTTTTCTTTTCTTTTCCTCTTCCTTTCCTTTTCCCTTTTTCAAATTCTGTTCTCAACACAGCAAAGAAAATCAACAACTGTTTCCATAAAAATGGCATAATTCCAGATTGACATTTTATGATGACTAAGAGTCTGATCCAAGGACAATATATTACTTTCCAAATCTTTCTTCAAGTCATAGGGAAAGTAGTGAGATGATGTTAAAGACTAAATAAATAAATAAATGGAATGGTATTACAGAAGAGCAATTATTCATCTTAATGCATCAAATTTGGCTCTGTTAAATGGCTCCCGAATCTTAGCTAACTGTTTTATAAATATTTAAACAGCTTCACTGCTAGCTATCCATTTCACCTGCTTTGTTTTTCTTCTGCTGATCTTCCAGAAATAGCGATGGAATAACCAGTTCAATCAGCTCAGGGTAACAGAGTGGCAGAGCCGTCACTGCATGGTGACAGATGGAACCCAGAGTATTAATCAGGGCCAGCAGAGCATCAGCTGATATGATCAGACCCATCTCCAGCCATCCTGGTGTTCAACCTGCTCCTTGACAGCTTTTCTCTTCTGAAAGTTCTCAGAAAGTCCACTGAACTTCTGTGTGAAAATTGGAAATCAGCAAACTGAGGGAATCCCAAGGGGTCTTGCATATCCTTCCAAAAAAAAGCCCAAAATGTGGAATGCATTTTACCTGGTAACAAAATTCTGTTACTAAATCCTTTGGCATGCAAAGGATTTCAGTAGACAAGTAATGTATGAAAGCATAATGTCTGGGGATCAGCTTTCCTTGGTGACCACTATGTCAGGAATGTTTAACACCTTTCACTGTAAAACTCCTTCACTGTGATCTTTATTTTCAGAAACTCAAAGGGCAGAGAGGTGTTAATGTCCCATTTCTTCACCCAGCTCTTGGAGCACCCCTTTGCCCAGATGGCAGACTGGGAGCCCAACCCTGGATGAGTGGCCAGGCCCCAGCAGAGCCTCCAGCTGCTCTCCCTCCTCAGCCAGATCCTCCCTGTCTCCTGTGCTTGTTCACCTCCCCCAGGTGAACAAGCAAAAGAAAGCCAAGTGCCAGCTCAAGCTTTGAGTGCCAATAATGCCAAGGTGGAGGGTTTGATCCCTGTATTTGCCATTCTCTTATGGGTTGGACTTGATGATCCTCGTGGGTCCCTTCCCACTCAGAGTATTCTGTGATTCTGTGAGTTCAACCCCTGATAACACAACGTGGCTTTTACAGAATGTAATTTCTCAGCATTTTTTCCTTTCCTAAATTAGGATGCACACAAGTAGTTCCATACCCTTATTGAGATGCCAAAGAAGTCGAGCCTTTACAAGCAATTCTAAATTCATGGACGTGTGCAAAGGCACATCATTCTCTCTGGCACCTGGTGTGACTCTGGGGGTGTCCTGTACAGGGTCAGGAGCTGGACTCCATGAGCCTTGTGGCTCTCTCAGCTCAGGATATTCCGTGATTCCGTGATTCTGTGACGGTGGGTTTGATGCAAGCAAAATAAAGGAATTTGGCCCCCTGGCAGTGATTTCCAGAGGAGCCCAGCACTGCCCAGGCTGTCGTTGCCCCCCTGGCATTGCAGGGAGCTGATGGCACGTGTTGCACAGCAGGAAGGGGCAGAGCAGGCGGGACACACAGGCAGGAGCTGGAGCAGCCCTGCAGATCCGCTTTTCCCACCCAAATGCAAAGCAGAGCTCCGAGTGCTCCAGAGGTCTGCTCTCTGGTGAGGTTCAACATTAAGATGTGACAAGCTCCTTATATACAAGAGGATAAATGATATGCAAAGTCCATACTCTTTGTTCTGACAAGTGTCCAGAGGGAAAATTCTTGAGATAAAGCTGTAGCTTTCTAAGGCACCGGGGTAGGGTGGGCAGAATGAAGATTTTATCAAAGAAGTTGAGCATTGAAACACTAAAACACATCACATTGCTCTCTCTGTGCACCTTCCCACCCCCATCAGTGTCCTGTCCTTACCTCCCACTTAGCCATTTGACATCACCCTAGTCCATTGGGAAAGTTTCTTCCTTTTTTTTTTCTTTCATAGCTAAATATATATAGAAAGAGATCATCACATAAAAAGTCCTTTTTTTTCCCTCTGAGGAAAAACTCAAGCACTGGTGTTAGACCTGCCTGGCCCTGGGCTCACCTGGAAAGAACATTCTGGGTTTCTGAGTGATTGGTGCTGGGACAGACACCTCTCTGAAACCCCCTCAGAAGACACAGAGTGTGGCTGGACACCCACCTTTACTCTTCATTTCAAGCAAGACAGGACAGAGAGGGAGAAAATAACAGACAAATTCAGAAAAAATGGCTAAATAAACACCAGAGATGTCCATCTGGATGTGCAGGCTTGTGTATGCCCCAAGGCCTACCCAGAAAAGAAACACCACAACACCTTAATATGCATATTTTATATATATAGCCTTGGCCCAGCAACAATAAGTCTTGAAGAATCTTTCCCCCTGTTTTGAGAAGGCTGCAGGTCCCCACTGCCCAACTCTGATGGACTTAGGAGACATCAAAAGGAGGCACTTATATTATTGAAACAAATTTGGGAATTTTTGTGGCTGCCCCATCCCTGGAAGTGTCCAAGGCCAGGTTGGACAGAGCTTGGAGCAACCTGGGCCAGGGGAAGGTGTCCCTGCCCATGGCAGGGGGTGGCACTGGATGGGCTTTGAGGTCCTTCCAGTCCAAACCACTCTGTAATTCGACAATTCTATGACTTCCTAATTAAACCCAGCAATCTATAAGACTTTTGTTGCATTTGGAATGAAAGATTTTCATAGCAGGGAACAGATAAATCCAGATGTAAAAGAAAAACTGTTGATTAAGAGCTCAGCGTGGTTCTTATGTAAATACGATGTAAACATTAAAATTCACCCTTAACTCTGTTTACCTCCAAAGTGTAGAGCTCATCAATTATTAGGCATTGTTTTAATGCACACAGTATGCCCCCATAATATGGCAATAAGTCCCAAAGACTTATGTAAAATATCTCTTTTTTAATCATGTCTAGTTTCATAGACAAAAGTAATCACTAAAAAGCCAGTGGCTACAAAAACTGCAAACAAAATGAACCTTTAAAAGCTAATGACTTAAGGGTGATTTTACAGACATATAAAGTATGTTAGGGGCTTACACTATTTGTCATTAACACATATTTTGAAAGCTCGGCTAATATAATGTGACACAAAATTAGTCAAACACAATTCATGCAATATTGTTTAATTTTACTCCTCATTTAACTTGGTTTTAAGCAAAATCATTATGTCACATGATAACGTTCACTTGAACAAGAAATATTTTATAATGGTGTCTGCGTTTGGAAATGAGTTATTAGGAGCTACATGCTGAACACATTCTTAACTATGAAAACTATAAAGCTAATAGCTTCATCATATTTTGACAACATCTACATACTTTATGCATTATTTACAAGAAAGATATAAAATGAAACTACTGAATATCTTGCCCCATACTTCACAGTCATAGTTAACTGGTTAAAAATATACCACATTTATCTTCCACCGCCTTTGGATTTGCATAGGGATATTTGCATACCGTGTTGCAATGTGCTCTTAATGTAAAATTTAACCTTTGTACTTTCCCTCTGATGTGGAAGGTATACTCATTAAGTTAAAAATAATGGTAAAAATAAGTCTGCTGGTGATATACTTTCCATGAATGATTCCCTTGAGTGGTGAGGAAAGGTAAAATGTGGGTGGGAAAATGTTTAATTGAATTAACTCCTCATTTCCTATATTTTTATTCCAAATTTCACCAGCAGAGCAATTGGAGTGGTATTTGTCAACCACTCAAGTTCCACCTTCAGCACTGAGGTTCAGTGCCCTTCATCCCACGTGGGAAGATGCATTTCTGGGTGCAGGTGGAGATCTAAATCACAGAATCACAGAATGTCCTGAGCTGGAAGGGACCCACAAGGACCATCCTGCACAGACACCCCAACAATCCCACCCTGTCCCTGTCCCATTGTCCAACCCCTCCTGGAGCTCTGGCAGCCTTGGGGCTGTGCCCACTGCCCTGGGGANNNTGGGGAGCCTGCTCAGTGCCCACCACCCTCTGGGGGAAGGACCTTTCCCTGAGATCCCCCCTGACCCTGCCCTGACATCTTTTAATTGCACACCCAATTGCTGAGTTTTGGAACTCCAACAGGACCTCGTGGCAGGGAAAGGATTTGCTGTGGTTGGACCTTCAGAAAGAGTTTATTCCTCTCAAATTTGGTCCAGTTTTCTGCAACCCAGAAGCCCATAATACCACTTCTTTCACCTCCAAACGTGACTGCTTCTAAATAACTCCGAAAAGAAATGTAACTCCTAAAAGAAACGCCCCTATTTTCGGCCTCTTCTTGTTTAGGTGATGTTTGAAAATTAAGACATCCCCTTTTTGTACAAAAAGCATATAAATAGCAAGGACCAGAAGAGCATATGATCCACCAGAGCTTTGTTCCATGCTCAGAAAACACGGATGAACCCACTGAATGCCACAACAACCCTTCGGCCACATAACAGCTCCCAAGTAATTAACAGCAGCACCTTCTATTTTCCCTTCCCAAAGATTCTTGTGAGCCCCTCCCTGCAATGCTACTCCTGCCACTGGCTGCTGGCTCCTTCTCTGTTCCCAAAATCAAGCCCTTTGTGTGAAGAAATTCCTCATGACTTGCCTGCACACGGTAATTGGAGGGGTATTTTTTCCCTTTTTAGGGCAGATCCGGCGCTGGTGTTTTCTCTGTGCTGACCCACCGCCAACCTCCACCATTGACCTCAGAGGACTACTTTCTCTTTTGGTGAGAGATAATTCAGCCTCCCCGGTGTGCCTCCTGGGCACACTCAAAATTATGTGTGGTGATTCTGCAGCATGGACGACTGTCTGCCATGGGCTGAGCTAATGCTGCGACGTGCAATTAATTCAGGACCTGGGGATGGCCCCGAACAGCCCCCACCCTCTCCCCACGGAGCCCTCACCTCCAATAACCACGAGCAGGAGGGTTTGGAGGATATGTAAATGCATTAATTTTTGACAAATTAGTGCCCGGGACCCGCCGTGGGCTCTGCCATCACACAGCGGGCAGGATGCTCTGCCGCCACCGCCAGCAGGGCTGGAGAGCCCCAGAAAGTTTTGAATAAACATCAGTAGGGTAAATTTCCAGCAAAGAGCGAGGGAGGGGATTCAGGATTGGAGTTTTACTTGTTTACTGCCTCGTCTGGGCCTGGCGGTGATGGCTCCTGTACAGATGCTCAGCGAGGTAAATAAAAGCCGGAGCCCTCACGCCTGGCTGTTATTGCAGCAGCGAGCGGAGGTGTGCGGAGCAGGAAATAACTCTCCCAGGGATAAATTACATGTGATGAGGGCCAAAAGAATACAGCTCCTATTTCAGGAAGTCTTCCAGGCAAAAGCAGAGATTTGGCAGTTTTAGCGTTCCTTTCAAGACAATACACGTACACCAAAAACATTACTCTTCACAGAGTACCCCAGAGGCCTTTCCAATCATCTGGATGCTCGCAGTTATTCCATTCCCTCAAATTCAACACAGATCTTCTTTATTAATTTTAATTTGTCATCAATAACCTGACAGGCTC
This sequence comes from Anabacerthia variegaticeps, assembly GCA_035583185.1. Taxonomy (NCBI): domain Eukaryota; kingdom Metazoa; phylum Chordata; class Aves; order Passeriformes; family Furnariidae; genus Anabacerthia; species Anabacerthia variegaticeps. The sequence continues at coordinate 34,291,460 of JAWWEW010000166.1, forward strand.
TCTTTCGGCAAGAAATACTGTATTAACTGTTTCACTCACTGTGGCAGCTATTAAAAATGTGATAATGATTAGCAGTAATGAGGTCAAATAGAATAATGTGAGTATAAGTTGCTACCAGCGAAATATATAACACAAGAGGATTTATTATGTTCACTTGCTGAAATGTAATTTAAAAACAGGATATTACCACCTGCTATGCTGGCTCATAGGGTTATCCAGATCATTTAAGCATTTCCTGCTAATATGTTTATTTGCTTCTGGCAGATATTACCACTACTGTATTTCAAATAACTACACTTAAAACAAAGTTAATTGTTCCTATCTCCTTAATATAAATATGATTATGTAAAGGGATGATTAGATGACTTGCTGGTAAACAGAATTATTTGAGCATCAGTATCAGTCAGGATAAAGACGAGGCAATAACACAGAGAGTTGTGAGCAATAAATCAGGGCTGGAAAAAGCATATCAGCAGAGAAGAAACTTTTTGTGGGTGCCAAGGGGTGGTGGGAAGGGCTGCAGAGTCTAAATATCAGGGCAAATTAAGTGAAGCATTTAAAGTTTATCAATACAAAACAAGATAGACAAAATCATTACCCTGTACTCTCTTAAAAAGATTTTGGATTTTTACTCCCTTTGATTACTTTTCCATTTGTTGATCCAAATAGATTAATCCTCAGTTTGCATTGGAGCAACACAGAGCAATACAATAAGGACCTGGAGGACAGTGGATCTACAGAAGCTTTTTCAGATTGGGAAGACGAGGGTTTAATATAATAAAAAACAAAAACAAACAAAACAAACAAACCCCAAACAAAAACAAAAGCCCACTGTCATCTATTCAGCTTTAATTCTGAGGAAAGATTACAGACCTAGGCCAAATTCTGCCTCTGCTTACACAACTTTAAATCCCCTGAACTAAGCCAGAAGTCAACCTTAAACCTGTGTGATGTAAAGCACGACTTAACCTTCGGCTCCAAGTCTCCAGTGCCCTGGGAGGATGGACTGAAGTCCTGCCAGGGGAAGGAGACAGCAAGAGGATTAACTTTGTCAGGATATAAGTGATTCCCATGTGGTTCTCCCAGCTAATTCTTCCATGAGTGGGAAGCAGGGACATGATTTTTGGAAACTATTAGTCAGCAGTTTGACACTAAGCTTTCATTGTCTTTCTGGTTGTTCAATAAAATTTGCTGTTTAAATCATAAAATAGGTACAAAGGAGAAAAAGTGACATGAAGGTGCTGTACAGGCATGGGCTGGAGCTGTGTGAGGGCAGGGTCAGGGGGGATCTCAGGGAAAGGTCCTTCCCCCAGAGGGTGGTGGGCACTGAGCAGGCTGCCCAGGGCAGTGGGCACAGCCCCAAGGCTGCCAGAGCTCCAGGAGGGTTTGGATGATCCTCTCAGGGACAGGGTGGGATTTTGAGGGTGTCTGTGCAGGGCCAGGATTTGGACTGGCTGGTCCTTGTGGGTCCTTCCAGCTGAGGATATTCTGTGATTCTAAAAGATGAGACGATGTCACAAGTCAAGGCAAAATAATAGTCACAAATAGACATTTTAGAATATGCATTTATACTTATTTATCTTATTTAAGCAGGTTTTTTAATCTACCATGTTTTTCATGTTATCTTACACACACCTGTTGAACAAATCTATATATAAAGTGGGATTTCCTGAGATTTACATAACCTTTACTTTATAAAAAGCTGGCTTCAATGAATAGTGTTTTATTCCTGGCAAAGGAAGAGAAGGCTGCAGTTTGAAAGCAACTATGAATGTGAAGTTCTGAGTTGTGATTAATTGTAAGGTCCACCGGCACCTTTCCAACCACCTCTACGAGTGTCACTCTTCATCTTCATTGAATAAACAAGACATGTAAAGATTACAAAGAGACATTCTATTTTTATGCTGATAACGTGGCACTCTGTTATGTGCAAAAGAGGTAGAATAGGAATATTGGGAAGTTCCTCCCACTGCATGGGAGCTTTGTGTGACTTTTTTAGCATCTTCCTTACAACACCAGCAATGGAAGAATGAGGGTCCTGAGCTCCAGTGACCCTGAGAGCACTGGAAGCCAAAGAAATTGTCATTTCTGTTCCTGGCAGGATCTTTTCCATGCAATGACAAAAGAAAGTTGCTCCAGGATGTGATTTCTGCCCTGTGACTAACGCAGGGGTGAGGCTCAGCCCATCCACTGGCATCCACTGCTAATTACTGGCTGGAGTAATTGGGCTCTGGAAGACTTTCCTAGTATAAAGTCAGTGTGGAGAGATGAGCACTGAGCTTGCACTGAGTTTGGTTTTGCACTTCTCAGGAAAAGAAAGCAAGGAGGGGAAACTAAAATAAAAAAAATAGAAAGAGTGAGAGGAAGGGGGATGGCTCAGGGCTGTTCCAAAGTCGAGTGATTGATGGCATGGCATGGGGAAGGGCAGAGGGACAAATCAGGTGGTGACTGCTCAGCACCCCTCGTGCCATATGTCGGGAGGGCAATTCCAGGGGTGCTGCTTTCTGCTGGCAAGCCCAATCACTGCTGCTGTGCCACAGGGAGAGGCCTTCAGGGGCTCCTGCCCGTCCTCCCCGTGCCCAGGTACCCGCCAGCCCCGCGCCACGCTCCCCCACCGCCGCCTTTACATATCAGCTAAATTTGAATTGATGAGAGCTACAGTGTTTGTAATCCTACATCAAGCGGCGCCTGTGTCTGGCATTTATTTGTGCTATTGCTTTGGCAGCTTCTTCCAGAGCCTCCTCTCATCTGACATGTCAGGTCTACAATCAAAGAGGAATAGTGAATTCACTTTTACAGTTAGGCAAGCTGAATGCTATTACCCGTGTATTTGTCACCAACCTGCAGATCCCAGCCTCTAATCTGCCATCTGGATGGATGCTACAAAGTTAAGAGCCAGGGACATGCATTTCTCAGTAACTACCTGCTGTCAGCTATTATTTTAAGGATCCTGTGATTTTCTTTTATTTTGACTAGAAAAAACAAGGCAGCTGCAGTAATAAAAAGGCATATCAACTAGTCACTTCCTGGCAGATTTGTCACTGGTGTGGATACAGTAGTGGTATTTTTTGTTAGCAAATGTATACAGTGGAATATAGTATTGTAAATCTGGAGTGCGTTCTTCACAAAGGAAAAAAAATATTCCTTTTTAGAACCTTGTATACCAGTCAACAAAATAAAAAATGAAAACAGATTTGCTTTCACCTTATTGTGCACATGTATTATATTTTTCTTTTACAATATTGTCCATTGTGTGCAACAGACTTTGTAAAAACCCTGTTTGGGTTTAAAAATTGCCATTGTCCTCCAATTGTGGCAACTGCATCCTCAGCTACTGCCCGAGTCCCAGGCTGTAAATATTTGCTGAGAAGAATCAGAGGTTTTATGTTTGGAGAATCTGGAGAATAAGATTAACTTTTCAATTAACAATTGAACAATTAACAATTTTCAAATTAATTTATTATAGTAAAGCTTTGAAAAAACACGGGCGAGAAATGCAGTGATGGAAAAGTATCCTGGACCAAATTAATCCCCTGTGTGACTCTATTTCAGTCAACATAGTTATATCAGGATAAAATTATAATTAATTGTTATTAATACGAGCATGAAGCAACCGATGAGAATAGTCTAAGAGCGAAAAAAATATATACCCAGTTCAGGTCCCGTGGTTCTACATGAGAACAAATTGTTCTACTTTCAAGCTGCCATTTATCATCATTTTAGATGATAAAGTGATTGTTTTGCTTTTGCATTTCATTTGTTAGAAGTTCTTTGGTAAAGATCCTCCTGCTTGCAATTCTCAGCCTATGGCTGGATTAAATAAGGACTTTTTGCATGACATATTTAGGATGTGGGAACCAAATTCTGGGGTTCTGGAGTGCCCACGGATGGTGGGACATCCCCACATGGCTGCAGACGTGTAAGGTCAGCACCCCATGCTCAGATAATCCATTGAAGCCCCATTTTATTTCCTATTTTGATTTTCCCTGAAACAGTTTTTTCATTTGGTGATTATTAATTTCCCAAGACTCCCACCTAAGGCAGGACAGGGATGTGGGAAGGGGATGCTCAGGACCCTCACTTATTGTTGCTGTGATCTCCAGTGAGCTGGTGGTGGGTTCAGGATCTCCCTCTGTGTTGACTAAGGCCAGTTTTCACTCCCTGCTGCTCTTTTTTCCCGAAGAGAGGCTTTTTGAAGAGCTCAAGTGGGGGAACTGATCTCTCCCTTACAGCTGATGAGTTCTCACTAATGATCAGAGAGTGCTGCCTACTTTGGGATTTGATGTTGGTAAACATGCACAATTTAAATGTTTATTCAAAACATCCAGTCTCTGAGATGGTTATGACAGCTACAAAAAAAAGTGGACAAATTGTTGATGGTTGAGGAGCCATCAGAGTGTACAGCATTTAATGAATTAAATTTTAATAGTCCTCTCAGACAATTTTCAGACAATCTGAGCCATCCAGCTCAGATCTCAGTCAGCACCAGGCATTTTCTCATGGCTCTACTTTTGCCCTCTTTACCCTCTCCTATTTCACTTGCTCTGTGCAGTGTTCAATTAGACAGCAGGGGCTGGAGGGCTGGTGCCAAACCTGAGTCATCCTGAGCAACTCCTGGAACCTCTGACACAAAGGAAAATAACTGAGACCACAACTAATAACTGAGCTCAGAACTAACAACTGAGCCTAGAACTAATAACTGAGCTCAGAACTAATAACTGAGTCTGGAACTAATAACTGAGCCTGGAAGTAATAACTGAGCCTGGAACTAATAACTGAGCTCAGAACTAATAACTGAGCCTAGAACTAACAACAGAGTCTGGAACTAATAACTGAGCTCAGAACTAATAACTGAGCCCAGAACTAATAACTGAGCCTAGAATTAATCATTGCTGGGAGAATTCATGTGTTTTTTAAAGGCTGAAATGGGAATATTGAAAGAGTTTGTATGAGATTCCTTGTGCATACATTTTCATGCCATACTATCAAGGAAAATAATTTGAATATATTAAATGCAACCAGGTTGCTCAGAGCTCCATCCAGCCTGGCTTTGGGCACTTCCAGGGGTGGGGCAGCCACAGCTTCTCTGCCCAACCTGTGCCAGGGCCTGCCCACCCTCACAGGGAAGGATTTTTTCCCAATATCCCACCTAAACCTACTCTCTGCCAGTTTGGATCCACTCCCCCTTCTGTCACATCATGTTCTCTGGTTGAAGGACCAACTTCCCCACTGCTAACAGAGCCCAGGCAGATTGGACAGGCAAATGTCAGCTCAAAAAATCTAATCAGGTTATTCCCACATCGCCATCCTACATCTCACCCATCCCCGTGGGTGCTACAGGAGCAGCTACACCTTGGCACCAATAAAATTAAAAGCCACATTTCTTTCTCTTATGCTCATACAAGTCACAAGTGACTCTCCAACTATATTTCAGCAACTAAATGAAAAATAAGGTTTAAACTGAATTCTGATAGCAGTAGGATTAGAGCTGAAACACCGGGAGAACTATGTAAACATCCCTGGGAGTATCTGTAAATCCGAGTGCTCTGTAAGTCAATCTTCACTCGAACGAGCTCAGCTCCCTTGCAGTGAAGATGAACTCGGCCTTGAAGCCTTGTCAGGCACACAGCTCTGAGCTGGGGGGATTTGTGTCCACGCAACTGAAGCCAAATGTTGGGCTCCCAGCTCTCAGCACTCCTGGAATGTGTGGGCTCTAAGACTTTCAAAAGGTCCTTCAACAGAAAGTGCTTGTCCTATAAAAGTGGCATTTTCCCCACTTTGCCTAAACAGTTTTCATGGAGAGAAAAAAAAAAAATTAAAATTTTAAATTTTTTTGGAAAAACCTACATTGCTCCTAATTTGTAGGATTTTGGGGTGTTTTTCAGAAAAGTATGGAATCAAAACATCTAAACCAAGGTTTATTCTATATTATATTATATTAATTTTATTCTATATTATAGTATATATTATATATTATATTATATTATATTATATTATATTATATTATATTATATTATATTATTACAACTTTAAAATAATATCTATTTTTAATGTTTTCTGTGACTACCTAGAGAGCAGAGCAGTTTAAGGCCTCTTACTCCACATAAATAAGACATGGAGCACAAGACAGGCAGCTCTTGGCTGAAAATCTCATGTCTGAGCAGAGAGAGTTTGGTAAAACATTTCAGCCACCAAAGCTCTTGCTGAGTGCTTTCACCTCAGTGACATTTAGCTGTAAACAAGAGGATGTGTCATTTTGGGGGAGAAGATTATGGTTTATGGTTGGACTTCATGATCTTGAAGGTCTTTCCAGCCTTACTGATTGACTGGCCCTGCTGGATTCACCTCTCTGTTGTGGTTGAAGGAGAGGACGATGGGCAGCACTGACTGCCAGGACAGGGTGGTGCTTACAGAGAGGTTCAGCACCAGGCTCTGTCCTGCCAGGAGTGTTTTCCAAATGGCCATGGGTTTATTCCAGACAGGAGGAGAGCAAGCTGCATTCTTTACTTTGCCTTTTCAGAGCTGTCAGAAGATCATCCCATTGCAGAGGGGGCGTGAGGGTTCAACCCCACATGGGAAGTCAATCTTCACTATGAAAGAAAACGCCAAATTAGCTGGTATGAGATTCCACTAATAGATTAAAGGACTCTCTCCAACCTTTTAAGGTTATTTATTAGTAATTTATTAATACAGTTAGAACGAAAATGACTGTTGTTTTCAGAATTCATTTCTCAGGCTGCAGCCTCACACCAGATGACACTCAGGCGCTGGCTCTTTGGGAATACACATCAAACCCTGGTTCATAATTTATGTAATGACATATACTTGGACACTGATTAGCTACCTTATCAGCCCTGTAATAAAGGAAGCATAACCCCTAGTTTATCATTCATTTATCTGAAGTCATTTTGAATAATATCACAAGATTGTAATGTAATCATTATGCTGTACAGCATGTGTGGGCCAGTCCCCTACACTGGCAGTGTCAGAGGACTGTCATAGTTCATACTACTTAATTTGCTCACTTCTTACACATTTATGAAATTGGAGTCAACAGTCTGGTGGAGCAGGAATATTCTGGGCAAGAGACTCACACAAATTGTTAACAGGGTGTTCCTTGGGAGGGTGAGGAAGCACCAGACAAGCTGAAAATGGGGTTTGTGGTGGAATTGAATGGGTGGTCAAGGAGCAGGTTGAACTTCCCTTGATGTGCTCCATCCAAAGCACCCACTGGCTTTGTCGATGCTTTCTCTGTGCATGAGGAACAAGCTTCCCTTTAGACATTTTAAAAGCCCTCAGCAAGGCTAAGGGGTTTCTGTGTTGCTGGCAAAGCTGGAAGGGTTCCTGGAAAACCATGGGGCTCACAGTGAGGACTGCAGGCTGAATAAACACCAGTGCCCTGCTGGCTCTGGGGAGGGCAGAAGGCAAAGGGTGCAAGGGGAGATGCTGCAAACTCAGGCACAGCCTCATCCTTCTTCCCTGGGCTGCTCGTGGGTTTGTAACCAACTTTCACTACATTTTACATTTTTCTTTTGGAGTCTGAGTTTTTGGAAATGGTGTTGATTAAGAGAAAAGGGTTCTAGACTTCACGGGCCAGGAGAAAACTTTAGAAACATGAGCTCGTAGAGCCTGATAGAATTGGAAAAAATCTCTGTATTTATATATTAATATAGTTTTATGCTGCTCTCATGGAATTCAGTGCCCAGATTTCCACTTTGTGAGTGTCTGAGGTGCACGAGTGTAGGATTGCAGCAAAACCCAGCCAGTCTCACCCCGAACACGGGGCAGAACTGAAACACCAGCAAAGAGGGCTCAGCACCTGCTCCCCACCCACCACCTACATTTCTGTTCTCCCAAACCTTAATCTTACGGATGTGGCCAGGTTAACTCCAGGTTAGCCAGCTGGGCTGGAGGATTTGGGGACTGTCACTGTGGGGGCCGGGGCAGGCAGAGCAGCCCCAGCACTGCCCAGCCCCACAGCCCTGAGAGATGAGAGGGGCTGATGGATGGAAGGGCTGGTGACAGCCTGCACTGAGATAATGATTGCTGGGCAGCAGGAGCCATTAGGGTGTCACGGAAAAACCCCAAGATTAATGAACAGCACGAGCTGGATAAGTAATGAAAAAAAGGGAAGGGGTGGAAAGAGTAGGATAATGTTTATTTTAAGACAGTTAATCAAAAGAAGCAAATAATTAAAGCTGCAGTTCTTTTCTGGCATCAGCTTAATGAAATTATGAGTGCAAAAAATAAAGCAGATCTAAAGCACAGAGCTGAGTATCAGTGTCCCAGTGGGGAGAGGGGAAGGACCCCTCCAGACAGCCCCAGCAGAGCAATGGGATGGATGATGTGAGCCTCTTTCCCTTCTGTCATTGCCAAGCAGATCCACATCCCAAGCTTCATCCCTCACATATAAATAATCATTTCACGAATAGAGATTAAATGTTTACTGTAAAAACAATTAAATTTGTTTCTAGCCCGTTTTAATGCAAGACAGTAAAAGCAGCTGATTTAATCATCAATCTTGCATTCAGCATTTATTGACTAGAAATGCAATTCTAGTTACAATTTTATCTCTATTAGAATAAAAATGTATTCCACAGATTTTGCCAGGGAAACTCATCAGTAAATTTTGGCATTTCAGTTCAAAGTTGATGTAAAAAGAAATGATACTCAATAAGTTATCCCTGAATAGAGAGGAGGGGATGGGTCAGTGGGGGAGCAGGGGACAGCCAGGGCCTTGCAGGGCCACTCCAGGCTGTAATTCCTGCAGGGATCACACAGGGAACACTGGCTTTGTTAGTATCAGATGCCTGATGAAGATCAAATGATATTAAATGACCGTGATTGCATCAAACCTTGGTTGAAGCAGATGATGCAAAAAAATAAAAGGAGTGTGTGAATCCCTGCACAGCTGGAACAGCGACGGAACCGCAGGAAAAACGGGAATAAACCTGACCCAGGGATTGCCACACTGTGCATGAAACAAGCCAGGCCCCTCTGAAAGACTGCACATTTAAATATGAATGAAACTTAGGAAATTCGGCTTCGTTAAAGAGAAAAATAAAGTTTAATATTGCAAGAAACAATTTGTGCTTAACACGGATTTTACTGCGCTCTGGAAATAACTAACATGTCAAATAAAAATGAGCACAGGACAAAGGCATAACATGTGCAAAGATGTCATTTAAAACACCATTTACAAATGAAACACACCTAACTTCTGATGGAATCAAGGGGGCTTTTCAAATTCAAAGCAGAAAGGGAAACCAAAATCGGGATAAAAATACTCTTTCCTCATTTGTGCAATGGTTTACACCATTTTAAATTCTTGCTTCTTAAAATAAGGAAGTCATTGGCAATTCTTGCTATGAAATGAGTCAACAATAGCTGGTGCCACTTCTGTCCCTTTTGGTGCCACAAATACAAATGTTATAGACAGTGAAGTTTTCCACAACCTGCACCCAATGTGAGCGTTTAACTGGACACTTATTCCATCAAGATATAAAAATAAAGCAGAAAAACCTGGTTTGGATGGTTAAAAAGTTCATAGGCCTGCTCCAACACAGGTAAATAAATCAGAAATATTTTGAATATTTCTGTGTGGGACTTTTCCTGATATCACTCCTGAAGCACTTCAATAACAAACCCCCTTTACTGTGGATATTTGCAAAAAGCCATTTGTCAAGCATTAGTCCATGGCCACATTTGCTGCATTGCAAAATAAATAATGTAATCTGGGATGTAACTGCAGAAAGATGCAGAATTTATCAGATGTGATCTAGGCAAGGAACAGATATTAGACCGCATAGTTCCAACATTTGTTTCCAAAGGGCTTTGCAAATGTTGTCAATACCATCTTCTTGAGAGATGCAGGTGCTCCCAAGTACATCTTCCTGCAAATTGTGCCTCCACCACCTTTCCCAATCAAATGCAGGTAAAATTTGAGGAACGTGATGGAACTTCCAATACAATTTATGTCGCACGTCCCATATGCACATAAATAGTGAATTGTGGTGTCACCCAGCCTTGGATGGAGAGCTCTGGGAAGAAATTCCTGATGTGTTCAGGTACTTACATCACCCCCAGCTTGTGCCCAGCCTGGTGCAGAATTTCTCCCTCCTTTTTCCTGCCCAGTATTCCAGAATCACCTTTACAAAAGGATCAGTGCCTCCCAATCCTCCCCTGAGCATCCTCCCTCCCTGGGCTCTGGCTGCTTCTCCTCTCCCCAGTGTATTCTACCTGCTTTCAAATTCAAACTGAATTTTTATTTCTAATTGTCACAGGGGTTCAGCACCTCTGTTTTCAAGTAGAATATAAAACAGATGGGAAATAATTATGACCCAGGATTCTTTTTCAGGGCTGAAGGCTCCTTCCTGGCACTTATTATTCTAATTTTGTTCCCTTCTCACGTCATTTTTTAATTTCAGATTATTCTGTTCTTTCTGAAACTGTGACAAACGGGGTGGGGGAAATATGCTTGAAGTTTCTCCAGGACCTATTCCTGTGCATGTGGCACTGGGAGGGGAAGGAAGTGGGTATCTGCTTTAGTAATGGAACCATATCCAACAGAACAGGCAACAAGATGGTATTAAAAGCGCTGAGAAAACTCTTAGAACCACAGAATCCCAGACTGGTTTGGGTTGGAAGGGACCTTAAAGCCCACCCAGTGCCACCCCTGCCATGGGCAGGGACACCTCCCACCAGCCCA
>JAWWEW010000166.1:34374965-34393526 GCA_035583185.1 Anabacerthia variegaticeps
TTGTATTCTGGTTATCCATTTTATGACATAAAATGCAGCCTTGCTACCCAAATGCAGCTTTTAGGTGGATACCAGCCCTGAACATCCTGGTGTGTGTAAATCCCTGGATATAATGGCAGAGGAGAGTGGAGAATATTTCCTGCCTTATTTTTTAAACTCTTCAAGTTCAACAGTCTGACTTGGGGGAGGAGTTGTTGAAAGTTTAAACACTGCATGAAACTTGGTCATAAATATAAATCAGCTCATATTAAGACAATTTGAGCTGTAATACCTCAATAATTTGGAAGTAGTCATTCTTCACAGCTCATGAATGTTCTTCACCTCTGGAAAGAGTTTGTTCTAATTTTAAATGCCAACGTGGACACCTGGAGAATATAGAAAATGTCTTCTGTTTATACCTGTGCAGTTCCAAAGTCCACACTGACCTGGTCTTTGAGTTGAACCTTGGACTGTCTTGCCTCTCTCCACCTCTGCTTGGATTCTTTGAAACAGTAAAATTAATTTCTTCTGCTGATGGTGGCAGGGATGACAACCCAAGGTGGATGTGTGCTTTCTGAGGGGCTTTGCTGATTTCTTGCATGTTTTTTGAGGTTTTTCTGCCTTTGCTGCTCTGGCTGTGAGCTGGTGTGTTAAAGCAGGTATCATTTCACCCCACTGTGGCATTGGTCGTGGTGGGGATCAGCTCTCAGCTCCTGTAGGTCGGGGCTTTGCTGCGTGCTGGGTAATATTGCTTGTGGCTCTGAGGTTGTCCAGATGCTCTTCATTTATGCAGATGTCCTCTGGGCTTTAAGATTTATGTCTCAGTGTGAAACAGAGGATATCCTCAGGGTTGTGATGGCGTGTCTCGCTTCCTGTCTGTTCTGGGAAATACGTCTTGAACCTCCTTTTCATAGAACTCACAGCAACAACAAAAGCAGACAGGAACAAAAAGCCACTCGTGATAGGTATGATATCCAGGGCGTGCAGGTAATTTGAAAATGAACAAAGAACCTTTTGTCTGAGGCAATGATAAATCACGGTAAAAAGATGCCAAATGGCCTAAAAACAACCTCCAGGTATAATGAAGGAAAAATAAAAATATACATTCTTGATAACACTTTGTAGTTGCTGGTAGTGCTGTGCAGACTCTGAGCCTCCCTCTGATGGGGATCTAGAATAGTGAACTCTTTATAGGCTACAAAAGTGCATGTGCAGTACAAATTTGCACTTTGAAAGCTGTGTCACCTCAACAGTCACTTTTAATGATTTTCAGGACTAAAAGTCTGGTTTTTTTGTTGTTGGATGTCTTGTAACTTGTACATGAGTGGCAGCAAAGGGCTGCTTTGGGTTCGGTTTAGCCTTTGGCTCACTGAAGGGATTTAGGAATTATATCCTTTTGCTTATTGATATTCATTCCAAAAGCTTGCTGCATCTTTATTCTTAGTTTTATTGAAATCTTTAAAAGAACCATCAGAATGAGCACTTCCTAATGTATTAAATAGTAGCACTGCTGAAAGAATGAACTGAATCCTACCAATTCTGCCACTTCTTTGTATTACTTTTGTTTTGTCTCAATTCACATTGTAAGTTCATCTTCGCTCTGTGCTTGTCTTTCAGCTCTATGACTCCGTTATCAAAATTCTGTAGTAATTAGGATAATTTGTGACCAAGGGAACTCTCACTCACACAACTGCAGGCTCTGTCAGAGCAGCACTTGCAGAATTGGAAAGTCTGCTTTGTTTGGGGATGCAGGAAACACCTCTGTGAATATTAATTTGGAAATACCTTTTATTCATCCAGCACTTCTGAACTGGGAGTCCTCTTAAGTCCTGACTTCCCATTTGAGTGAAAGTGACTCAATATTTCAGGACATTTTTCCTTCTTTTCAGAAGTGATTCTTTTGGAACTTCTGAGTGTTCCAACCATGATAAAGTTGTGAAATGTTTTTTTGTTGTGCAGGGAAAACATCCATCCTTCCCCTGGTGAGAAGGCATTTCTGAAACCTGAAAGAGCAAGAAAATGTTTTGGTTTTTTTTTTTTTCTTTTGGTGTGGGAGTAAAACGGATTCCAGAGGAAAAAAACAAAGATTTTTTTGGTGAGTTTTATTTTTCAAGCTATAGCTATTAGTGCAATGCATGGCTGGAGGTCTCCAGCTGTGGAACAGGTTTCAGCTCTCCACTTATGGCACAGCTAAACCACAGCACAGTTGACCTTACAAACAATACTGAGATCTAGGGGGAGGAGAAATCCATCCCAAAGTCCTCTATCTTTGTTCTAAAAAACTCATTTTGGGTGAAACCCTCTTTGATTCGCAAGGGCTGAAGCAGCAAATGCTGTTCTGTTTGCAAGATACAATATTTGGCCATAATGCAGCTGCCTTCCCTCATAATGGATGTGAATGGAATCCACATGAATGTGAATGAATGTGTAGAGAAAAATTAAGCTGCAGTTTGCTGGTGTTATTGCATGTTTTACAGCAGAATTGCTGCCAATTGGGTGAGGTCTTAAGTGTTTGACATCAGCTGGAGCGTGGATCTTGAGCTTCATGTACCAATAAAAAGTTTCACATCTTTATCATTTTAAAATACCTTCAAGGACGGAAAACTGTCTGGAGGTTCTGGCTTTGGGGTTTAGGAATGTTAATGTGTAAAGCTGAGGAAGAGAGTTGATGGCAGTGTTTTAAAAAGACATGAAAATATAGCCTGTTGTGTTACTGAATGTCCTTACTGAAGATTTAATCTCATGCGCTTTTTTTAATATGCTTCTCCTGTAACTAAACATATTTTATTTGAGCTGCTTTTGCTCAGGCATCTTAGAATCAGAATGCCAGACTGGTTTGGGTTGGAAAGGACCTTAAATCTCATCCCATCCCACCCCCTGCCATGGGCAGGGACACCTCCCACCAGCCCAGGGTGCTCCAAGCCCCGTCCAACCTGGCCTTGGACACTGCCAGGGATCCAGGGGCAGCCACAGCTTCTCTGCCCAACCTGGGCCAGGGCCTGCCCACCCTCCCAGCCAGGAATTGCCTCCCAATATCCAACCTAAACTGACCCTCTCCTGGTTCAGAACTGTGTAAGTCACCTCTCAGCAGCACCCTTGGTTTGGCAGTGCCAGGGAACAGAGTTTGATGCAGGAATGGCACCTGAGCCCTCATCACATCTCCCTGGGCAGGACAATCCTGGTCCAGCTGGCACTGCTGTGGTACCCAGTATTGGACCTGTTCTGGTCTGTGTGGGATTTCCAGCTTCATTGGAGCTGCCTCTGTCCTCGTAGATGTGTCCATAGTGATAAGCTGGAGGTGTCTGTGGTCAACCTTCATCAGTCATCTGTTGTCTTCATCAGCATGGAGGAGAGTGTAGGGGACCTGAAACAAGGCATTGATTTCCTTGGAGAGATGTGGTGGGACACTGAAGGGAGTGAGCAGGTGGCAGCAGTGGTCTGTGGGACACTGAAGAGAAGGAGAGGTGACAGGAGGAGTCTGTGAGACACTGAAAGGATGGATCAGGTGACAGCAGGGGTCTGTGGGACACTGAAGGGAAGGAGAGGTGACAGCAGGGGTCTGTGTCAGTGAGTTGGAACCAGCCCTGGCTCGTGGAGCTGGGAAGGCTGGGTGGCAAGTGGTGGCAATCCTGGGAGAAGGGGGATCTGCAGAGTCCTGTCCTGACCTCTGCAGTGGGTGGCATGTCATCAAAGGGCTCAGTTATGTGGTACCCATGTGGCACCTGGGAATTTGCCCATTCAACACTGATCTTCTGATGTTCTGGGGTGCTGGTAAATGAAGTTATTGTGGTGTCACACCGTGGTTCCCTTCCCTGAGAACAGCACGTTAAACACCTCGGTGGAACAGGAGTCCTTTGTTCCCCTCAGACAACTTTTCAGTGCAGTGGTCTAAAAAGCAGGGTGATCTTCATGGCATCAGTGCTTCCCTCCAAATCCTGGTGGTGCCACAGCACAGGGCTGTTCCCTCCAGCTGGAACAGGTGTCTTTCAGGGCATGGAGATGTCCATGGGAAGGAGTGGCTGTAGCTGCCAGGCTGGGTGGGTGGGTGGCCAAAATGTCTCCCAGAAATGTCCATGTCATGTTGGAAGTTTCCAGCAGTGCAGCAGGATGCAAACCCCCTCTGTGTACAGTATTAACTATTTCACAGGGATATCTGAACTTTGCAGGTCTCTCTCCATATGTACAGCCTTGTGCTTGAAAGAGGGTTGAATATTGACCTAATTTGTCTTTTAAAAGGACACAGAGTTTTAGTAGAATACTTATGCTATTGAACTAGACAAATGCAGGTGCTATTCCTTTGGTAGTCGGTGCAGAAGGTTGATGTGCTCTAAGATTTACTGTGCATCACCTTAGCCATCATTCCCATAAGTATTAATTTTAACTCCACTAATAAGAAACTGAACAAAAGTGGAATTATGAGTTCAGTAGTATTCTATGAAAGGTCAGTTGTTAAAAAGGCAGAGTCTGACATTCTGTGAAAAAGGTGCCTTCATTAATCATCCTGATAGGATAGCATAGGATATTCTTGACCAATACCCACGTCCTCACTGTGCCATGTGCTGAATTCCTTGTGTGAAAACAAGGATTAGGAGAATGAATGCGAAATGACCATTTTTTAGTACTGTAACATTACTATTTCTCTATTCAAAGTACAGAGAAATTAATGGAGACACTTTTATAAGGCAGACTGTCACGATTTTAAACGTTTGTTAATTTTATAGAAGCATACATTGTTATGGGAGTAATATTTAAAAACACAGTTTGCAAGAATATAAATGCAGTAATACCAAACACCAATATTAATGTAATTTATAAAGTATTTATGACCTCTTAGAAGTATTTTCTTATTACGTTGTTCAAATGCACAGCTTTGCTTCACCATAATTCATCTCTGTAAATCCTGAACGATTACTCCTGTATGAACCCACCAGTTTTAATTGCCACGGAAAATGTTTTCCTGGGTAGAAATATTATATTGAATTGTTTGTGTGTTTTTCCTTGTCCACCACAGTGATGGCAATTTGAAAGTTAATACAAATTATATAAATTATTAACCACAGGCCTAGTGGAACATTAATCAGGAGAACATCTTTATTGTGACCGTTCCTGACAGATTATGTTCACCATGATGCCCATTAATGCACTGTATTGTGAGAGCCCATGTCCATTACACAATCCCCTTTGTTACTGGTGTCAGGTCTAATTCAGGGCAGCAAATCTCAGGCCAGGTTGAGTATCTTGGTGATATTTGATGGGAAAATGCTGTTTTGGAAGCGAGGGGGCCTCACCTGTTTCATTCTCTCCAGGTTATTAGTCTGTGTAGCAGCCACTGTAAAATGCAAAGTCTGCAATAGTCTTTTTCCCTTTAATGTCATAATTTTGCATAATGGCTGTTTGTGCTACATTGACTAAGTCCATGGATTGCTTAACATAAGTGATTACATTTTCCTTTGATTATCAACTCCCTCCATTAGAAATACTGTACAAAAAAACTTGTAAATGATTTGTTGTTTAAGCTTTCTACTTCATTAGCTCCAACACACACTTTACAAGAGTCGTTGTCTAAGAGTTAGTAATATTTGTAATGAGCTGTATAATATGGGCCCTTTTACTAAATTTAAAAACAGATGGTATCTATTAACAACAGTTTATCATGCAAATTGAACCCTGGCAAAAAAATTCTCTCAGTGGTTACGTTGCTCTAGGCCAAATCGTGGTGTCTTGGTTGGGGTTTTTGATGTAAAAGCAAATAGAAATAATTGTCGGTTTCGACAGTTGTGACAGACACAAACTAATCATGGGCAAAACTCCCCGAGAAGTCAAAATTCCAGCCTTTCTCTCTGTTGAAAGGTTCAGGTTTCCTTTCGTGCCTTTAGCACACTTGATATTTACTTTGGGAATTTGTCATTTTTGCACATCAGGGCAGATTTTGTCGCTCTGTACCTGCGATGTCTCCCATTTAGGCAGCTGAGAAGGAGGATTTCCCTTTTGTGAGGACTTGCACATATTGATCTGAACAAGTGAAAAGATGAGAGGATGTAATAGACACGTTTTTCTTCAAACTTTGAAAATGAAAGGAAAATTGGATCACATGACACCAGCAGTCTGGAAATGATGCTGTCAAAAGAATCCTCTTGCCCCGTGTATTTGCTAATCCTGTGTGGGGGAAGATGTCAAAACTGAAGTAGAGTGAGGACTCTGCTTGTTTATATACTCTTGTAATGCCAATTTCCCCCCTCAAACTGTAAATATTTCCATATGAAGCATTCTGAGTGCTTGGACTTCTGCTCTTCGAAGGATGTGGGGTCAGTCTGGTATCTGTGTGCTGGAGTTTGTGATAAAATAGGCAATACCTGAGCGCTTGGTCTGAGCTTTCTGCAGGTTTTGTTGCTGTTGGAGAACAGTGCCTCTCAGGAAGGTCTCATGTGCTTCCCAGTACCAATCCCATCTTTTTGGGAAGAGTAATTTTGCCTGTTGAGCTCCTTTGCTGCATTCCCAGCACTGCCTGAGCCCGGCTGCCCGGTGGAGCAGAGAAGGGGAGAAGTGACAGGAACCAGGAGAAACAGGAATTACCTTTAGTTGTGTCAAAGGAAATGCTTGATATTCCCAGCCAAGACAGTCCATTAAAGCCAGAGCCAGGCTAAGTTCTGTACACACAGTTCCAGTGTAAAAGATGTTTTGCTTGCAGACTGTGGTAGAATTAACACCTGTTGAAGCACAGCTTTTTTAATGAGCTGTGTAGGCTTCGGTGTCCTGGGTTTAACTGCACACCCTCGTCTGTGCCATTTTAAAGCCCAGGAGAAAAGGCCACAGTGCTCGTGGTCCTTTTAGATTCATGTTCTGTTAGTGCTGAAGCTCTGAGCTGTGATGCTGCTCCCTCCCTGGTGTCGTGAGCCTGAGGATAGGATTATTTCACATTGTCCCCAGTACAAATTTTGGCTTCCCAGTCTGTTCACCACTTGTAGCAAGATCTCATCATCTTTCCCCCTCACACTGTTTTTATCCCAGAGTTAGTGTGAGGCAGATCCTGCTGCTGGATTCCTTCAGGCTGGCAAAGCAGAGGGCAGCAGGTGTGTCACTGAGGGTCATTCCAGGGGTCATTCCAAGAGGAGTGTGTGAGCACATGGAGCTGAGCAGGAGAGCAGGAACTCCAGCTGACTCCTCTGCATTGACATTGTGCTGGTCCGTGCCTGATGTTAAGGTGTTTCTGCTGCTATTGGTTAGTCCTACACTTCAATGAGGAAATTTTCTGCTTTTTCAGTTCTAGAAGAAGGGAACTGATGTCTTGAGGTGTTCCTGTGTGACTTGGCTGAGGCAGGTCCCTTCAGGTGGGGCCAGGTGTGACTTGGTGGCTCTCCAAGAAAACTGCAATGGTCTGGACCTGATCTAGTGGAAGGTGTCCCTGCCCATGGCAGGGGTTGGATCAAGATGATCTTTAAGGTCATTTCCACCCCAAACCATTCCATGATTCTGTGGCCATATGCTTGTAAAAAATGCTTTCCTAGAGGAATGATGGAAAGATAAGCTGTGGAGTGGTGGGGTTTGAGGCATCTGGAAAGCAATAAAACCATTCTACTTCTCAGATGAATTTAGTCCCTTCAGGTGAATTCTTGACGAATTCCCTTCAACTGTGAGCCCTGGACATGCTGACTGTGAACCCAGTGGGACCAGTCTCCACATACACGAGTGCTGCTGAACCCACTGGGACCAGTCTCCACACAGAGTCCACTGTGGCTTGTCCACTGGATCCCATCAATGTCATGTGAACTCTTCCTTTCAGAAGGATTTAAACCTAGAGCCCCTTATTGCTGGGACTTTGTCTTAGATTAACCCAAGGCTATTAATGGCTCGAGCTCATTACTAAATTATGGTTATTCAGTGGCTTGTTTAGTAACTTACAGCCCAAATAAATTGTCCAGCTTACAGATGCACGTGAAAAGGAGTGAGATTCTGCAGAGGTGGTGAGAACTCCTCAGCTGCACCACTTGAGATGTTTATCCAGGTGGGTTTAGGTGGGATCTCAGGGTCTCCCAGAGGGTGGTGGGCACTGCCCAGGCTCCCCAGGGCAGTGGGCACAGCCCCAAGGCTGCCAGAGCTCCAGGAGGGTTTGGACAACGGGGCAGGGACAAGGTGGGACTGTTGGAATGTCTGTGCAGGGCCATGAGTTGGACTGGATGATCCTTGTTGGATCCTTTCAACTCAGGGTATTCTGAGATTCTGTGAAGTGATATTTACTCAGACTCTTGTCTGTCTCATCCACCTCCACCTGTGATTTGTCCAACTTGTGTGTTTTATGGTGGTTCACAGTCCTTTGTGGTGGTTGTACATTGCCTTCTTCCCTTTCTGGAGATGAGGGAGGTGAGGTGGAGGCAGCTGGTTTAGTCCAATCCTTCATGAATTAGAAGGCTTCCTACTCTTGGTTGGGATGACACACCTGAAACACTGTTAGTGGAACTAAATGGTTAATTTTGGACCTGCATGACCTACCAGGGCAGCCCCTGCCTCTTGCCACGGCTCTTTTGAAAGACATTTGGCATCACCTTGTGTTTCCCTCTCCGCCTTTGCTGAAATAAATCCAAAGCAGGTGTTGTGGTGAGTGCCCTGCTCCTCTTGTGCCCCCCAAAACCAGAGGAGCATCTCTGCTGTGAAACAGGGGGACAGGGCCGAGCTCCCTGATGTAAAACCAGGCAAGCAGGCAACCCTATTCCGTGAATAAAAATGGGAAATGCATTGAAGTCGAGATACAGTATCTTTGTAGTAATAAAAGCAGTAGTACAGATTTACTGGGGAAGGAGTTTTAACTGTAATACTGTGGAATAGTGGGTTATTTTGTGTTCAAGAGCTACATTTATCACAAAAATGATGATATACAAATCACTTCCATATCACAAAATGTTCTTGGTCAAAATTGGCTTGAGGCAAGTGATATCTTCGAGTAAACAGTATATGAAGACCATATCTTAAAATGATAGATCACCTAATTTTGTTCTGACAGAGGTTTTTGCCGCAACAAACATCTGTCACTGAAATACCAATTCAGAGATATGGAAGCCAAATTGTGGAGGTTTTCTGGTGTTTGTCGCTCCTAAGTTAAGAGCAGCACTGTTAGTTCTGTAGATATTGGGAGATAGGAGGCAGCTTGTGGTTTAACACCTTAAAATATTTAGTTAAGTGGTTTAAGAGGTGGAAGGGTCTCTAAATGCAGATTAGCAACTTGGGAAGTGCTTGTTGGACCTGTGGAAGAGAAGGGAATCTCTTAATGCAGAGGGTGCAAGTCCTAAACACATCTGACCTGCCCTTTGGAATCAAATCACTGACCCTGTTCTACACCTGAATATAAAATAATCTTCAAAAATTGAAATTTTGTCTCAGGCATTTAGAGGAGTGATTACATTTTATTAGGATGATGGATGCTAAGGGTATAAATGCAGTAAAAATATAAATATCTATTAGAAATGTATCTCTTTCAATGGAAGTCATTTGTATGTGTGTCTAGTGAGCACCCAAAAACGAAGCAGCAAAAATGCAAATCACTAAAAATGAGTTTTTAAGTCTAGTTTGTGTTGACTTGTGGTAGGAAAATGAAATTTGGCTACAAGCTACCACCATTCTGTGATATTTTGCAGACAGGATGAAATGGCAAATACCAGGTCCTTGGAGGAGAAAAGCAGTTACTGGTCATGTCAGAAATTTTTCCAAGTTTATTATTATACATCACATATTTTAGCCTAATTAACTTTCAGCACCACTGGTGTATCTTTAACTCTCTGTTAACAAGAACATCCCTGCCACTGCAGTCATTTGTGAGCCATTTAAATACATATAAATACCATATAAAAATGCAAATGCATCACTCTTGGTAACTTTCTTTTTAATTATTATTATTCCTTTTAAATGATGCTGTCATTAAATCCAAAATCTGAAGGATCTATAAGAGATTCATTTGCTCCTCAAATACACATTATAAGTTATTTAAATTCAGCAAAGTAAAGTTGTGTTTAATTTCAGTTTCTCTGGCTAAACTTAAGGTGGAAAACGGAAGCCAAATTTGAACTTGGCAAGCTATAGATATTAAATATATAATATTCATCAGTAAATATAATGATATATCTATTTATATATATCATATATATAGATAAATAAAGGTAGACCCAGAAGCTGAGTTTTTTAATCTGTGTTATCAGTCCTTATAATTACTTGATGCTTTTTGGTGCATTATTTTCTATGCACACTTTCTATGGTCTTATTTTCAGGGTCTAAATTAGTCTAAGTTAATAAAATAATTATAATAACTACTAGTTATATGGCATATATCATATATATGCTATAATATAATAACTGCTAGTCTAACAAAATAATAGAAGTTGCTGAAATAGCAGCAACCACTCAGTGAATTCAAGCTGTTGTAAGACTTAGTGCTAGTTACTAATACCAAGCTTAGGGATGTTAATACTCAGAGTAGTGGGTGCCACAGGAACTTGTGCAAAAAATAATGATTTTTGTCTGAATTACACATAATTTAAAGCATATTCTGCGGTCACGTTGCACAGTACGTGGAATAAAAATGTTCCCCTTCAAGAGAATGAGAATTTTCATACCTTTGTGACCAAAAGAAGTAATTAAGGACTGAGCAAACAGCGATTTGTATTTATTTTTTCCCGTAGCTTTCTGATGAACCCCTTGAACTTTACCAGAATTCCTGACTGCCCTAATTGCAGGTATTCCCCTGGGACTCGCTTAATTTGGCCCAAAAGCTGCCCAACTCCTTCTCAGGCTTTGCTGTGCAATATGGAGGGACACAACCCAGTTCAGTTCCACAAGGTGCCAGCTGAAGTGTGTGAGATCCTGCACCTTCCGTGCCATGCCCAAGGCCCGTGTCCTGGAGCCACTGGAGCCCTGCAGATGGCCATGGGAAGGGTTGTGTTCTCCTCCTGTCCCCAGGTGGGAAACACTGGCTGGTGTCACTACAGCAGCTCCTGGAGAAGGGTTGGTGATCCCAGGAACGGGGGCTGCCGGGAAGGGAGGAACGGGTTAAAGAATTCATAAAAAATGAAGGATCCTAATATTAAAGTGGGGGGAAAGCGCGGGTGAATGACATATTTTTTACACACCTCAACTGTCAACATTTCTAATCAAATCATCCAGCCTTCTTGCTTCTTAAATGATACAAGCAATATTTCCTGTAATAAACACCCCTAAGTCTAATGAGAGGCCCTAAGGCAACTTCAAATGTATGAATTCATTATAATTGAACAACATAATCTGCAGGGCAAAGATTCCTGCTACCCAGTCTTTTAACTTTGCACGGCTTGGGTGTTCTATGAAAAATGTTCTACATTTTGTTTACAATGTATTGCTGCTATTTGAAGTATTGTATGTTCCTGTAGTACATAAGATGGGGACGCATAATGGAGGAAAAATCAAGGAGGCAATCTTTCATTTTGTTCTGGTATGAAAAATTCAAAAGACTGAAAACTCACCCAGAGAAATTTTGCAAGCATATTATTTTCCGATGTTTCGATCAATTTGTCTGTCAACCATGCTGAGAGGTGGAAAGGGCCAGCAAAAGCAATTTAGCTTGTGAGGTCCAAAATAGAAATGTTTTAGGAAACCTTGTCACACGTTATTTTTTTCGATGAGAACTGCTGTGTTTTTTATTTGCTAGTCATATTATGAAGAGAAATTGGTATCAATCATCTAAATCACCTATGAATATCTGATATAACCGTTACTTTTGTGCATATAAATAAGGGGGGGGGAATATTTAAATGAAGCTTTTAAAGCATAGCAAAACCTTTGGGTAGACAACAGGCTCCCTGCTCAGGTTTTGCCATTTAAAAAATATCCTGTGCGTTTTAATTGATTGTACCCAAGTGACATCATACTGAATCATCTTGCATATGAACATATTGACCTCTCTGTGCCTTTAATTAAGCTCTGATTGCTTTATGATAAGTTTGCTGTGGATTGATAGGAGTGCCAGCCGACGTTCCTCTGCGTGTGTACGGGGTTCTGGAAGGGAGCATATGTGCAGGAGGGAGATTAATCCTCTCATTTGGGGCTCCCTATTTGTTTGTGTGATAAATACGGCTCCTGTCACTCATGGAATCTTGTCAGTGAGGCTGCAAACTGCAAGTTGAGGAGCAAACAGCTAAGTTTGTTCAGCCTCTTGGCCGCTACCCTTTGCTGGCACCGAAACGGGGCCATTTCGGAACGATGTAGAGAAACTTGTGTTGCTGTCACTGATGGGACTGGAAGGGGTTTTCCACAGACCCACCCAAAGTGTGTGGTTGGTCGCCTGAAAACTGGACATCGGTGAGCTTCCCACCAAAGCCAGGCAGAGGTCAGGTGTTTTGGGTGCCCGTATTGCACAAGTGACTCTTTGGGGGAAATGCAGGAACAGGCAGCTGTGGGGATGGTTGTTGAGGGTGGCCATGAGGGGAGGAGGAGCTGGAGAAAATGAGAACAATACAGTGATGGGAGCATTGAGTAAGAGAGAGGTTTTGGAAGAAGCAATGGAGAGGTATTTGGAGATGATAGGGTGGTTGGAGTGGTGAGGGAACATTTTTGTCAATATTTGAGATGTATGAACAAATGAAATAAAAAATTTTAGCAGAGCTGGTAGAAGGGCAGGTAAAACTTTTCCAGCACTGGCAGGGTGATGGACTCGAGTTAATCCAGACTCAGAACTATCAAGGATGACACATTTTTAGGGAAAATATTCTTTGTAGAGGAAAGCTGGAGAGTCACCATCCCTGGAAACACTCAAAGCACATGTGGATGTGGCACTTGAGGACATGGTTTAGTGGTGAACGTGGTGGTCGTGCTGGTTGATGGTTGGACTTGATGATCTTCAAGGTCTTTTCCAACTTTAACAATTCTATGAACTGCTTCTGATCAGGGGAAGCAACAGGAGATCAGAAGAGAAATCTGAAGAACAGGAAAGGAAATGGGAAATAGGCAAACAACAGAGCCACCGTGTGATTGTTGGGGTTGTCCAGCGCAGGGCAGGGAGCTGGACTCAATCCTTGTGGGTCCCTTCTAACTCAGGATTTCCCATGATTTGTTTTCTGTGAGCACCAAGCAGTGAGTTAGGATTGTCTCCGAGCCAGCTGGGTCAGCAATGTCTGTTGCAGAGCACAAACCCATTGTCCTGTTCTTAATGAAAATACAGTGAGAAATCATCTTTATTTCCCTGCTTGATGACACCCACGGCTTTGAAACCCTCTGACACTCGTGGCTGGTGGTGAGACAGGAGCAGAGCTAGTGAATGGCTGAGCAACTCCAGTTGCGTCCTGTCTCACATCCCCTCATGCTGGTTGTTTATAGCCCATAATTCCTCCAGCACCACAACCTTCTGATATTTCTATTCTTTGTCATTTTTTGCTCCCTTTGAAGGAGATCCTTCATGTCAATGGCTCTCAGGACTGCCTGGTGAAGATGGTTGGGAGATCACCCAGTTAGTACTTTTGCCTTCTGCTCAGAGGCTTGTGCTGGTGGGGTGAGGACAGCCCTTCTCTTCTCTGTTGTGCACTGCAGCCTGGTCTCTGCTTTTCCCAGGGGCAAAGATTGCTGCTGTTCCCTTTGAGAGGCTGTGCTGTGGCTTTGGCACATCCCTGTCTCCCCTGCACCCTCCCCTGCAGACACTCTGGTGGTGTCAGCCTGTCATTCCAATCTCCATTATGTTTACTTACCTAATTCATGCTCCTTGATCACTGGAGGTTGTACATTTTGAAGGATATAAACTGTTTAATTACCACTTTTACCTCCTGTTGGTTAACATTACATGCTGCACGGAGTGTCATGTGAATCCAGCATGTTTATTTAATTTTCTCTTAGATCAGCTCTCACAGCTTTGATAATCTTTGCTCTACCAGTTGGAATTTTCCAGAAGAGTCAGAAATAAATGGATCACTCCAGATCCAAGTCCCATGCAAGTGGTGGAGAAAGATGTACTGTATTAGCCAAATAGGATGGTCTTTGGTTTGGAAAGATTAAATTCAAGATGATTTGTTAGGGAGGGCTCTGTCATTATTTGTAGTTTGTGTCAGGGGTGGGGATTTACTGCTCTTGTGATAAATTTATATTCTTCAAAACAGATAGGCTGTACTTTCCCTATTCCCAACACACGGATGTGAGCGTTGCAGTGGGGAACAGAAATTTTAGTGCTTTTAATATTCTTTGTATTGTGCTTTAGAACACTTTTCAGATCAATACATTTTTCTGTAAAACTTTTTTATTAGAACTTTCTTTTGCTTTCCCTTTCATTTTTTTTATATGCTTCTACTTCTGGTATTAGAAATCCCAACATCCTGGAATTTCAGAAATGCCAAATGGTCTCTGAATTTCTGATAATTTAAGCATCATCTGAAGTACCTTCAGGTTTTCCTACCTGAGTGTTAAAGCTCCCAATGTGTCTGAGATGTCTGTCACTTGTTTCCTTTTGGGCTCACACTTGTCTTTTGGAAACTTCTGGTGAGAGAGTAGATGTTTGGATGGAAATGCAAAGCTAACACAGTTCTCTAGAACTGAAGGGAGGGATTTGATCTTCACCTCTGTTCTTGTTGGCTTGGCCTTAAACATGGATGTGTGAAAGGCTGGTTTCAGGAGTGGTGCAGAAGTTCCTTTGACTGCCTCTAGATCTTGAGAGCCTTAGGTGGAGGATGGAACTCTTCAGGACTTGACTTGCCTTGGTTCAATTTTCTGCACATCGTACTGCAGAGTTGGGTTTCTGCTGTACCAAGAGCTCTTTGACTTCTGCCAAGACCCTCATTTCCTTTCTTGTGGCATTTCATGAATATTAAGAGCTAAAATATTGAATGCTTCACAGTTTGTAATTGGGGAAACACAAAAATGTGCCTTTCTGTCTCCACCATCTGGCAGGAGGGAGCAATCTTGCTGCCAAGTGCTGTAAGAGAATTGCTCCATGGAGCTCAAATTTCTGTTTTCTGTGCATGATTTTTTTTTCCTTTAGATTTTGTTTTGTTTTTACAAAATATTGGTTTATTGAGAGATGTGTTACCCTCAATTGACATATTGACATTTCCAGGAACTGTGGTTATTGTTTTGAGAAATACAATCCTACACTGACAGATTCCTATCATTATTTGGAACCGTTGCAGAGGGTTAGTGAGACAAGTCTCATAAATAATGAAAGGGAATCATATTGGGGAGAGCAGCAGCGGGGAGGGTGCCGTGTTAGTGCTGACACCGGGTAATTTTTGCTCACCGTGACATCACGCAGCGCTCGCGTCCCGCGTCCCGCCGGGGACAGGGACCTACAGGGCTGTGTTCTGCCGTAATTAACTTGTGTCACTAACTACCCACCGGAGTCATTAACAGCTCAGGGGATAACTGGGCTGCACTCCCTGCTCCCCAGTGCCCCCCGGCCTCCCTGGGTGTTCTGCTGGAGCAGCACACACAAACCTGCTGCCCGCGCGAGGAAGGCACTGGAACCTGGAATATTTTTGTTCCTAGTAACCTAAATCTCATTCTGTAGTTTCACAGGCTTTATTATTTGACAGCTGGGGAAGAAGTTTCACACTGGACTGCATCTGATTTGCAGTTTTACAGGAAGCAATTGGCAGCAAAGGCAAAAAAAAGGAGAAGCGGGGCTGGTTCTGTAGGAGTTACATAAGGCAGAGGCTCATCAGCCAAACCGGGGCTTGACCTGGTTTTGGGATGTGTTTCTCAAGTTAGCAGAGAGCTCTAATTAACCTCCTGTTAGAATAAATGAAATCATTTCATTTACTCCGAGGTAACAAATTTCTCCCTGCTGTTATTTCTGGAAGCAGGTAAGTTTAATATCAAATGCCCTTTGCATGCCAAAAATGTGTTTCCATTATTATTTAACCTTATCCCTGCAACGATGATGCCCCTGTATGTGCTGTGGAAGTGCCAGGCCTGAAGAGAGTGTAACATACATTGCCATAATTATTTTAATGAGAGAGAATGGAGAAGATGCTTCTCTGCCATCTGTCAACACACAGCAGTCATGTCGCAGGCTGGACTTTATTCACTTCTAAATTGTTCTTCAGTACTGAATACTGAATTCTCTATTACTTCTTCTAGGTCAACAGCATTTATAATCTGCCCCTGTTTCTCTGTGAAGTCTACAAATTATTACTCCAAAGACACTCATTAATTTTGTGGTCTCAAACTGAAGCTTCCAGCTCTTACCTGCTGCTCAGAGCACTCACCTTCCTCCCCAGCACCCCACGCACAGAGGGCACCAGGGGTGGCAGCAGCTCCTGTGCCACTTTTTAATGTGCAAATCCCACCATCAATAAATGCTCCAGAAAACGTGGAGGGTGCTTTGATTCTATTTAACTTATTTCTAACGGGGCTTTCACACTTAGGAAAGGAAAGCCCCTCTAATGCACTTTGCCAGCAGGTGGTTGGAAAACCTGAGGGGAAAGGTGGGTTGGTAGTTTTTAGATTTTTCTATATGATTATTCTCTTGACTGTTCTAGCTTTTACTTTCCTGTGGCAAGGAATTTGTTTCACACAAAGTTCCTAAAAGTCAGCAGTTTTACCCCCCCATGTGACAACCACCTTGATGCTGCTGTGATGGTGCCAGTGTGAGATCCCGTCAAAGACACTGGACTTTTGAAATGTGGTTTATAAAATTAGAGACTACAGAGTCACATTTTATGGCCATGGCTGTGTTTTCTGGTGGCCTCTGTTTACATTTCCCTTCAATATTTGCCTCTCCTTAATCTCCTCCATTTAGTGCATAGAAATAGCACAGGCCTGGATATGAGCTCAGCTTCAGCTCTACTCTAAACTGTAGGAAATGTATAAGTCTTTCTCTTTTTCAACACCCTCTTCTTCACTTCAGTTATATGGTTCCAACTCTAGTAAATTTGAAAGAATTTATCATAAAAGGGCCAAAACTTCCAAACAATGTTAAGCAATGAGGCCACTCCCACCTTTATCTTTATCCTTTACATGAGAGCACTGAGTGGCAGAATTATATGGAAAAGTATCACAATCTTCCTTAAATATTTTGGAAAAAACTATTTCATATAAATTCCTCTTTGGGGTGAGACTGTAACACTTGAAGTGAACTTGATTTACATTTGGAGACTCTCTGATATTGGTACATCTCAAAATTCTCACCAAGCTGAAGAGCAGCTGATATTTATCTGGAGCTTCAAGTTGCTGAGTGCGGAATAAGAAATAAAATAAACCAGCCCAGTGAAAGTAATGATATTCTGGTTTGTATTTTTGCTAAGTCTAAAAGAAGATTTGAAAAATAAAACTGGAGCTGGAGTATGGTAGAAAAGAATTGGAGAGTTATAGAATTATGGACTGCTTTGGGCTGAAAGGGACATTGCAGCTCATCTTGTTCCACTCCCCTGCCATGGGCAGGGAAACCTCCTACTAGAGGTAAAAAGTCAATATTTTTAAGTTTTAAACTAAAACTTTTTTCAAATGTATATTAAAAAGTAGTTCTCAAAATGTTTAGTTATACATTTAGTAGTTTTCAAAATGTTTAGTGATACATTTGCCTTATTTAAGCACGATTTAAAATAATGTTATAGTAACTAAATACCAATGAGCTCCTTCAAGCAGTGCTGTTGTGTGTCCAGTTGGTTGCTGCAGTTTGAAAAGCAGGCAATAGTGACACTGGTGATTTCTTTTTTTAACTCTCTGATTTTGAACTGTGAATCTTTTTCTCCCTTTTCCCTGCTCAGCCACCACAAATCAGCCTTTTCATGGACTGTGTGATATTAATCTCTATGGGGCGGACACCTCCATGCAGGTGCTATAGCTCTCCCCCTCCTCCAGTTATTTCAGGTTTTAATCTCACTTCCTTTGATTTATTTACTTATGTCATGTGTAATGTGTCTGGCTTCTTGCCCTCGCTCTGCTTTCCCCCTTGTACACATTGGCTGTGTTCTTGCTGTTTCATTGTTGTCCTCGCCTCGTGCTGTTCCTCCTCGGGACGCGCTTGTTTGATATCGTGTTCTCCGGTGATGAATTTCCTGCAGTTTGCTTCCTCTTGTTTAACTTTCTGTCGGATTATTACACAAATTGCTTTTGGTGTTTGCTTCAGTTGAAAAGTAGGAATCAAAATAACAGGGCTTGTGATACAGGAAAACACGGGCTCTGGCGTGGTGCTGCCTGATTTTGTTAAATTTCCCTAATCACATCATCTCCTCACGTTGATGCACAGCCCTCCTCCCGCCCACGGCGGGCTGGTGGGACCTTGATTCACTCTGAGAATAAAAGATTTTGATGGAGGAAAGGGCAAAAGGAGAGTTAACAAGACAAATTCATGGACTTTGCCACTAAATAGCAAAATTTATAGTGTTTTGTCAGAGTGGTGTTTATGCAGGTATTGATGTACACAGTTCTCTGGGATGCAGAGTAACCCCTGAGCTATTTACAAGGGCATGGAGGGACAGGACAGAGGGAATGGCTTCCCACTGCCAGAGGGCAGGGATAGATGGGATATTGGGAAGGAATTGCTGGCTGGGAGGGGTGGGCAGGCCCTGGAACAGGTTGGGCAGAGAAGCTGTGGCTGCCCCTGGATCCCTGGCAGTGTCCAAGGCCAGGTTGGACGGGGCTTGGAGC